>CAUYTI010007708.1:0-11460 GCA_963575145.1 Galago senegalensis
CTAATACAACCTTTTTGGAAGGAAGTATGGAGAACCCTCAAAGAACTCAAGCTAGACCTCCCATTTGATCCTGCAATCCCATTACTGGGCATCTACCCAGAAGGCAAAAATTCCTTTTATCAAAAGGACACATGCACTAGACTGTTTATTACAGCTCAATTTACAATCACCAAAATGTGGAAACAGCCTAAATGCCCACCAACCCAGGATGGATTAACAAGCTGTGGTATATGTATACCATAGAATACTATTCAGCCATTAAAAAAAATGGAGACTTTACAGCCTTCGTATTAACATGGATGGAAGTGGAACACATTATTCTTAATAAAGCCTCACAAGAATGGAGAAACATGAATCCTATGTATTCAATTTTGATATAAGAACAATTAATGACAAGGGGAGGGGGGTGAGCAGAGAGAAGAAGAAGGAGGGAGGAGTGGGGAAGGGATTAGCAGAGAGAGGGGAGGAGGGAGGGAGGTGGGGTCTTGGTGTGTGCCACACCTTTTGGGGCCAAGACACGATTGTAAGAGGGACTTTACCTAACAAATACAATCAGTGGTTTCTTGTACCCTCAATGAATCCCCAAAAATAAATTTTTTAAAAAAGTTATATTATACACTATTTTTCTTTCAGTATTTTGGCTTATTTCATTTAATGTAGTGTCCTCAGATTTATTCATGTCATCACTGTCACCAAGTCACATATATAATGGCATTAATATCTACTTCTCTGTTGACAGATAAGTAAATAAAAAATTATGTATGTGTGCCTAATCAACTAATTTAAGATCATATATAATCTTTCTCCTTCTAACCTCTCCACCAAAAAGAATCACTTTTTTAGTGAGTGATTATTCCTGTCATAGTCATTGTTGAATATCTCTCCTGGGGGGTTGTAATTATGAAGTTAAAGTGAAACCAATTGGTTTCATTGTGTGGGGCATTTTTCCTTTACCTCCAAGGTCCAGCCACAGAGAAGGCAAACTGCTGGGGTTAACCCAGTGTGTTTTTATTCTTTAACACACTCCTGCTTTCTCCTTTGACCTGCTCTCACTTGGGCTGATTTCTATGGCTTGCTACATCTGACTTTACACATCAGAGCTTTCTGACATGACTCTCTGACTTCCAGTTCACACAATAGGAGCCACCTGAAGATCAAAAGATGGCAAGATAGAGTGGGGTACTTCTCCAATCCCCACTCTTTGGTTTCATGCAGTCTTGTCAGTGGCTGGGTTTCTGTGTAACCAGAGATCCTCCCAGGAAGCGCCTCTTCCCCAGGTGTAGTGCTCACTAGGTTTGAGGAGTGGGGCTGCCTCTTTTTGCCCTGTCAGGCCAGATGAGGGAAGGGGTAGTGGCTTTCTGCCATTGCTGATTGCCTGCCAGGTGCTTCTTGTTAGTTCCCACGTGCCTGCCAACGCCTCTATAAATAGTCACGTTTCTAAACTCTTTTGAGTCAAATCCTTTTCTTAGTTTCATAAATGATATAGTAACTGGCAACAGAAGAAGATGAAAGAATAGACCCTCAACATGAAATGCAAGAATTGGGTTACTCACATACTTAATGATCACATAGAAAATGTACTTTCCAGCATGAAATGGAACATTATTAAAATTTAGCATACCAGGGCATTTCAATTAACACACATTAACACCTACCATAGTGTGAATAGGATGGCAAGCAGGTGGAGGGCAAGATGCTATGCTAAGAAAGACTATAGGGTAGGTTGCATGAGTTAAAATCCCAGCACCATCACCTACTAGCTGTGGTGTTAATTTGGACAATCACTTTACCTTTCTGGGTCTCATTTTCCTTATTTAACCTGAAGTTAATAATAGTGACCTATCTCAAAGGGTGCTCATGAACACAGTTAAATGTTTCGGTTATAGATAGCACTTAGAAGAGAGTTGTGATGAGCTCCTACTAAGCACTATATAGGTATTAGCTGTTATGAATTGCATTATTTTGATGTAACTCATGTTAAGTCCTTTGTGTCTTCAGGTTTTCTTTGTAGTAGAGACTTCTCACACATTCCTCAAACTTTTGTCAAAGTTACAACCAACCAAAAATCTAAAGCTTAGCCTCTAATGCCTACTTATTCTACTCTGTATATAGTTTCCCCAGTATGCTGGCATTAGAATAAAAAGAAAGTCCAGACTGGATTTTCCAGATCACCTTTGCTGGAGCTAAAGTACAAAGCCCACATATTTTCCAGTAAAGGAAGATGGTAGGGATACCTACTGTATTGGGCTTGGCTCTAGGAAAAAGGAGGACGAGGAGAAGGCAGGGAGGGAGAAAGGAGAAAAAGAGAAATGGAGGGAAATTGAAAGCCAAGGAAGGGGAGATAGGGAGAGGAGAGGAGGAAGGGAAGAATATCCCTCAAAAATTTCTAGTAACAATGCACTTATGATGCTTGGTGGCTAAAATTAAATATAAATTTGTATATACTAAAATCTCATAAGTAAATTGTTTTTATTGGCTACAATTATTTATAGCATTCCTTTTGTTATTCTTTTTTTTTTTAATTTTTTAGGTAGAATTCTTTTTTTTTATTGAATGTTAACTATGTACATTAATGCACTTCTGGGGTACAATGTGGGGTTTTCATATGCATTCTGAAATATTTCCATCAAACTGGTCAACACAGCCTTCATGTCATTTTCTCAGTTATTGCTTTAAAACGTTCACATTCTACTGTTAGAAAGAGATCATGGAACAAAAACAAAGTGATAATTCTTATAACTAAATATAATTGAGGACTTAAGCATTTGCTTGCCTTAATATACACAGCCACAAAAACTAATTATTAACCAATTATGAGTTTATGATTCAGTGCATAATATTTTTTATTTGCCTCTACTACCACATTCCCACTTGAAAATTTTTCAATCCTCTCCTTTTAAGAAAACAACTGGTACAATATATCCTGAGTTAGATCTTGAGGCCTTCCTATTTTCCTATAGAATGCAAGGCATTTCTCCTAAGAAGAGAGAGTGGTAGGACTGAAGCATCCATTCCAGCATGACTAATTCTGTATGTGTTCTTTTAGTGCTGAGTTTAGCTCCCAAGAAATCCTTTTATGGGTCAGAAACTTGCCCATTCCTCCTGGTGATCGCCCTCTTGACTTCCTGTTGAGTTACCCATCAGCTATAAATTGTTTCTCATGAGAAAAGCGATATTTTAAAGCAGGAATTTTCCTTTAAGTTATTGAAATAATTATAGGAAATGGTTAAAAGGTATTGATAACATTTCAGAGGAGTTTACATCATGTACTTTACAAAAACAAATGGTCATTCCAAAGGCCTAAAGACAGACTCCTAAAATTCCAATGACATCTGGTACTGAACTAAATCCTCTGGCTTATTCCACAGCCCACAAAATTTGTCACACTCCGGGGTGTAAAGAAAGACAAAGAACTTTATTTTCTGTGTGATATATTTCAGTAAATATGTCTGTGTCCCTAAAAGGATATTAGTTTTAAAGGCCCTAAAGACTTGGAGTTTCCTAACACCTTGACATTTCAGGATGATAGCAACCTGCCTGCAGAAGCAGGAAAAAATGTGTATTTTCCACAGAATTTAAAATCTATTACTTCATTAGTTTCCCAGATTTACGTTAACAGTACTTGTAATAACATTTAGAAAGTGGACGTATAAATGTTAGAATACCGTCATGCTTCTTATTTTCTTTTCATTCTTATTAGGAAGAGAGGGAAGTTAAAGAAGTAAGCAATGGGGCTCTTCGTGAAAAAAAAAATTGATTCAAATAATCCTTAGAATTCTATTTATTTTATAGTCTCTCCCCTGACTCATTTAAGTGTCAATTCAGAAACTTAGCTGTGAAAAGGAGGTTGTTAAATATAAAAGGATCAATCTTGATTTTTCTAAAGCCCCTGCTGTCTTTGTTCCAACACTCAATTTGAATCTTGTCCGACATGATTCCTGAAGAAGCGAGGCGAGAGCTGGCTGGGAAAAAAGTGACCAAGCGTTTCAGCTTTTCTGAGCTCTGCTGGATAATGGGAGGGTACCAGCAGTAAGACTCCTCTCTTGCCATTCAGAATTGAGGTGGGACCACCTGGGGTTTCCAGTTTTAGAATATAACTCTTTGGGCAATTAGCAAATCTCTGAGCATCTGTGTCCCATGGTATTTAGGTAAATTAATAATATTAAACATTTCTAAAATAAGAAGTGGGTTATAAGATAAGCCAAGGTACTATGAGCATAATTTGCTCAGTTACCTTTCCCCCAAAGGAGATTCATCAAGGTACAGTCCTACAGCATTAAACGCATGTGAGCTCATAGCCCTGAAATATCTATTTCCCACAGATTCAAGACAGTGAAACTTCATTATCATGCCCCCTTATTTAACTTCAATACCCAGGACAATGATTTGTTTTAACGTCCCAGCCTAAACCTCCTGCAGCAATATTTTCTCAGGTAATGGCTTCCATTCATAATACTAACAACTCTTGAATTTGGCAGTTAGGATTCTTGCTCCCTATTCTTTGACATCTGAAGCTTTCTACCTTGCCATATGCAATACAAACTAAACTAAAAAAAATGTTTTTAAAGCACAAGTGTTAAATGTGGCGTCTGGGATAATGAGAAAATTCTAAAACAGGCACTTTTTTCTCAAGGTACATACATACAACATCAGACAATTAAGTTCATGAACTCACCCTAGAAGAAGTGCTGTATACCTCACTCCTGAATGCTACAGCAGTCCTCTTTGGAGTATTCCCCCTGGGAAGCTATACACCCATGCCAGGGCCATGGCAACCCTTCCAAGCACTTTTTCTAGGACAAGTTCACTAGCTTCACTGTCAGACTAGCATCAGAGTATAGTTTCCCAAGGGGGGTACTTCAGAGGTGACCATAGTGACATTCAGCAATGAGGTATGGAGCACTTTTTCTAGGATAAGTTCCCAAACTTCATTGTCCAACTTCATATTTCTTCAGAGATTTCTATGAACAAGAATGAAGGAACCTTGCTAAGGTTTCCAAACTATAACTCTTCTTATCTGTGGTTGATAATATTTTCAGTTTTTAGAAGTCATTTATCACTTCAGAATTAATAAGCTTCCCACAAGCTTCTTTTCCAACCTAAATTTATGGAAGAAAAAGCCTCAAATCCTTTCCTGATATAGATCAGATAACCTCATATGTATTTAATTTGTGCTACATGGGCAATACAGTAAGGCTTTGAGGCTCAAAGTTAGAATGACCTGGTTTTGAGTCTCAAATTGCTTTGTCCTTGGAAAGACTTTACCATGTGAAAAATGGGATAATAATACCTCATTCACAAGGTTCCTATGAAGACTAAAGATTTTACAGGTATTTTGGGTTATATCTCTAGAATCCATTAATCATCTCTCCCTTGCCAATGCATGATTTCCATTTAAGGGCCTGCCTGTTCCAGGGGAAATGATCTTACCCTCTGGCCTGTGAACTAAGCAAAGATCCTGACATGTCTTTGTCCCTGGATACAAAGGTAGTTTGAAGGAGAATGAATCTCAGGATTTTTGTCCATAATTCAGTACAAAGAAACTCTCTTTCCAATTAGCCAAGAAAGAGAAGACATGTAGCTTGGAGTTCTTTGAGCAACCATCTTAGAACCACACAGGAGCCAGTAAAGGGGTTGAACATTCAAGCCTTATCTAATGCCAACCTAAGATCTGGACAGTCCAGTTACGTATACCAATAAATTCTTATATGTAGGCCAGTTTGAGGAGATTTTCTTTTAATTACTTTCGTAACTAATATGTTAAACACACATGGAATATGATTAAATGTAATTTTACGTTGTTTTCTATTTACATATTATGTAGCAAGGGAAAAATTTCCTCCATGCCACTGTGTGAAAACTCCAGAAAGACTTTTGATAACTCTGCTCACACTCAGATAATCAGAAAGCCTGTTGTAATTTTAAGTTATAAAACATAGTCTCACTTCACAAATGTTAAATCTTAAAAGTTCAAGACATTAAGCAATCCTTCAATCTTTGTTCTAGTGGAAGCCTTTTCCTGCTCTTCCGCCTGTAATTGGCAAGCCACCTGCCTTCACCACTCACCTCCTCACTTCATTAGTGGCCTCTATTGTCCAATCTGGGTCACAGGTAGTGGCAAGAAAAAAAGTCAAGAGGTTGAATGGAGTGGCTTTGATTTGGCTGGTAATTGGTAGGGCAGTGTTCTAGCTTCCCACTTTGTGGGTCAGACACATGTTGGAAGCCAATTCTTTCTTTTCTTTTCTTTTTTTAAATGTGGATACACCCATTGGTTCTTCATAAGCCTCCTGGACCTCTCTTACCACAGCTGCCCTGTTTCTTTGACCCATGAAAGGCACATTTTCTTTGTCTTGCCCTTCTCAATCCCCCATCAGCTTCTCTTTCACTGGCAACATTCACCACCAGCAGCTCCTAATTGTGATTCACTCATCCTATACTAGGAAGCTTATTGGCCATATTAGAAATAATATTTGTCTGGGCATAGTGACTCAATGCCTATAATCCTAGCACTTTGAGAGTCTGGGGTTGGAGTGAAATCACTTCAAGCCAAGACTTCAAGATCAGCCTGAGCAAGAGAGAGACCCCATCTTAACAAAAAATATAAAAATTTCGATGGCACCTGTGGCTCAAAGGAGTGGGGCGCTGACCCCATATACCAGAAGCAGTGGGTCCAAACCCGGCCACGGCCAAAAACTGCAAAAAAAAAAAAAAAAATATATATATATATATATATATATATATATATATATATGTATGTATATGTATATATATATATACACACACATATAGATAGATATAGATAGATATAGATATATAGATTAGCTGGGCTTGGTGGCTCATGCCTGTATTCCTAACTACTCAGGAGGCTGAGGCAGAGGGATGACTTGAGCTCAGGAGTTTTAGGTTGCTGTGAGCTACAATGATGCCACTGTACTCTAGTCCAGGCCATAGAGAGAAACCATGTCTCAAAAAATAAAATAAATTTTGAAAGGAAATAATAGGCTTGGCACCCGTAGCGCAGTGATTAGGGTGCTGGCCACATGCACGGGGCCTGTGGGTTGGAGCCCTGCCTGGGCCTGCTAAACAACGAGAACAACAATGAGAAAATAGCCGGGCATTGTGACAGGCGCCTGTAGTCCCAGCTACTTGGGAGGCTGAGGCAAGAGAATCTCTTAAGACCAAGAGTTTGAGGTTGCTGTGAGCTATGATGCCACCGCACTCTCCCAAGGGTGACATAATGAGACTCTGTCTCAAAAAAAAAAAAAAAAAGGAAATAATATTTAATCTAATAAGAGCACCCATAGGTGTGAAAAGTTGTAAACATGTAAACTCATATTTGGACACATTCATTTGCAACCAACTTGTAATTTTGTAAAAAAAAAAAAAAAAATGAAGACAGTTAAATATCTCGACAAGTCTAGGTGACCTGAAAATTAGTTAGAAAAATAAATCAAACACACAAAACAAAAATATGAGGAAAAACGTAACTAGACTGAAAAATAATAGGACACACTGCTGAAAGACTCATGAAATGTGGCAAATTTGTTCCCATGGTTCCCTCAAAGTTGCAACACACAAATAAAACTCATGGTTTGGAATATTGGTTTTTAACTAGGTTGTTTGAATTTGCTTTGGACGAAATCCTCTGGCATCACCCATAGAACAGGGATGGCTGAGGGGTTCCTCCTTGTGCTCTCCCTAAATTCACAAAGCTCCTATTGAACCTCCATGTCCATTTCCTCTGCAGATTTCCCCTTCCTAGAGATGCGCCTTCCTCTGAGTTGAGTTGCTGCTCATACAAGTAGTTTTGGAAACCCTGGCCATTCTCTCCAACTCCTTATGTTGTTTATGGCACACTCCCTCAGCGAAACATTGTTATTGTTCTATCTCAAATTTCCCCAGTCCAACAGCCACCATGTCAATATTTCCTTTATTCTACTTGGGTATCACATGGTCCCTTTTAGAATCTCATATCTCCTTCTGGACACTAAGTGTGTAGCTCCTTGGCTCATAGCCATGCTCATATGTAAAGGCTTTCAGCATGGATTCTAAAAGCCGCGAGTTCAAAAAGAGAACAAAAGAGCCAAAGTTCTGAAAGAACTTAAAAATTCCTTGGGGGCAGTCACACAAAAACTTCCCAATTTTGCTGGTCCTCTTGTGATATGAAGGCAGAAATAGACCAAGTATTGTCAATATTAATTATTTGTCATATAAAGTACTAACAAATCCCAAATAAAACATTTCTTCCTTTACCTTCCAATTTCAGCTAATTTGAACGATGGAATGTGAAGCGTGTGCTCAGATCTTCCATGGGAGATATTTTTCTGATCACATATTAGCAAAATTTCCCTCACCAGAGGGCTAGGCAGGAAAGGGAGTTAAGTGCTCTGCTTTCCCCCAGGGACTCTATAGTATTCTTAGAAATACTCTTGATTAGATCTCATTTTTGTCCTGTAACTTTGCAGACCACCTAGTTCCTCCATCCCAAGGCCCCTCCACCTGTCAGGAGAAGCCTGCTCTAAGAAATACCCATGAAATCCCTGAGCATTCTTACACCATCTTTCTTCTCCCCCCCATTCCCAAAGCATCAGCATCTACCATTCTTTGGCAGATTTCACAAAGGGCTGCACACCAGGAGAGGGAAAGGTAATGATGTGTGTTTGTCTTACGGGTGCACTCACATTTCAAACTTGTCTACTATTCCAGTAAATGAAAGGACTTGTTAATCCATAACAAAAGCTAAATAAAAGAAATGTTAAACCGTAAAATGAATAAAAACTGTCATTAGGTGTAACCTAAACAGTCTGTGTGTGGTTTCCCAGAATGACAAGTAAACAATAAACACTAAGTGTTGTCAAGTAGCTTCAACAAAAAGTGTTTCCATGCATGTGCTAATAAGGAGATACACTGTAGCAGGCACCAAATCCCACTGGCGGGGAGAGGAACCTCCTCCACCTGCCAGGGGGGCTTGACTTTCCTTCTTCCGTCACTCTGACAAAAATTCTTCCTCTCTATTTGAAAATCCAATGGCCTTTTACTCTAGTTTTGACTGCTTAAAGCATTTGAAAAAGTTTTTTGTAATACCCAGTGTTCTTTTCGATTAGTTTAGTGGCAGAACTCTTTTTAAAGCCAAAAATGCAGTACCAGCATTTATAGCGTGTATTCATAATAAAAATGGAACTTCTTTTTCACTCTATAATAACAGGATCATGCGAAAATAAATACCAGATTTTTTTTCTCTTTTCTCTGAGTCAGAAACCTCAAATTCCAACGCCTACTAAGACCAGGCAATTGACATAAATGAGTGAAGCCAGAAGCCATCTATGTGTAAGACAGGTATAAGCCAAGGTGTAGAAAGGTGGCAACCCTGAACAGTTAGGCGTGGACATCTGTTCAAAGCCTACATCCATTTTCCAACCATTAAAACCTGGTGTTGCCTGAATAAAACAAATCTCCAGGCTGAATTTGGCCCAGAGGTTAGAAATAGTAGGCCATTTTTATTTCAATGTAACTTAACTAAAATTAATTAGAACCACTTACTAGAGCCAATATTCTATGAACTAGTGTCTTGGTGAAAATTCCAACTCAGGCGGTGCCTGTGGCTCAAAGGAGTAGGATGCCAGCCCCATATGCTGGAGGTAATGGGTTCAAACCTAGCCCCGGCCAAAAATTGCAAAAAACAAAATAAAAGTCCAACTCAGGTATACCATAAAATAGGTTAAAGATATTCCTGTTCTTCTCTCCTTCTCAAATAAAGACATATCTCTCATAAAATCATTAAGTGTTTTGCTAACAAAGACACATATTTGAACAATTAAGTTCTTATTTATTTGTGGCCTTTACAGTAACTCTTAGTATAGGTTGCTGCTCTGCACTAGTCATTTTGATTCATAAGACGGATCTTTGCAAAAGAATAGCAAAATAATAATAATGTGCATACATTATGTACTTTGAGCATCTTTCAGTAGAAGCTGATAGGAAACTGTTTCAACTTCATTTTGTAGTGAATGTAAGATTCATTTGATCCACTGGGAATCAAATCTGAAATAATGTCTTTGTCAAAAGCTAAGGATGCTGCACTGACTTTAACTGTTTACACTGATCTTAACACCAAGCACCTGGCAAATATCCTCAGTGTCCATGCCTATGGATCTCTATTTTTAAAGGAAGAAGTAGAGAGTACAATGAGCTGGTTTGTTATGATGGGTTGCAGGTTACACATGTATTTTCTCTCTTTTCATTACTGTGATGATTTTCTAAAGATAATTATTCACTTACATCGACAAGGAGGTTGAGGCTCAGGGATGTCAACTAATTTGTAGAGAAGGCTCTGAACCTCAATCATGTTGGGTTTTTCGGTCATTAAAGTATATCAATTTCCTGGCTGTAAAGAGAAAATACTGTGCTTGTGACTTCTTCAATGTTTGGATTCCTATTTTCTGTTAATTTTATACATAAATAAAAATTGTAGTCGCTGTCACTTCAGCAAGTCCAGCTACATACAGAAACACAGATATTGCTGTCTGCTTGTGTTCTTTTATATTAAACTTAAACATGACATAACCAGTGGGTCAAGAAACATACTGCATTCAGTGTCCGGATGCTCCTAAGGCAGATTTTACTCAGTAAGTAGTTCTCAAACAGAAGGTAGTGACCACAGAGGATAAAGGAAGAAGGAAGGTGGTATCTATCTGATGAAGTTAGCACAGGAGGGTCTGTGTGGACTTGTAGAAAACAATGGTGGCTGATTGTCCGAGGGGCTGTCAGTACCCCCTCCTTCCTGGGGTTCACGTGTAGACTAACTGGAATAACTAGAGACTGCTGCAAATTCTTTCTCATAAAAATCTTGTACTTTAGCTATGAGCCTAAGAAAAATGCAACCATGCTCATGAGCAACCCAGATCTCACCTTTAATTCAGCCGGAAAAAATCTGTTTACATTTCATAGATAGGAAAAACACCAAAGGGATCTTTCAAATGACTTCTGACGTTTGTCTAATATTCCTTCATATTTCTGCTTTCAGTCCTTCTCACTCTGTTCAGCTCCAGCGTTCTGTTTTAGGAATTGAAAGTTAGTTTCATTTTACCTAGTTTGTTATGCCTACATTTTAAAACTGCATAGATTAAAATTTCTACTAATATTCTTGGAAGATATTTTTCCATAGTCTCTTGAATACAATGCTAAAAGTCATAAGTAGATGCCATTTCTGAGTGGCTAAGCATGAGTTTTGGAGTAACATCAAATTTGATTCATCACTTCTTTCTTTATTTTTTGAGTTTTTAACTTTTTTCTTTTTTTTATTAAATCATAGCAATGTACATTAATACTATCATGGGGTACAGTGTACTGTTTCTGTATACAATTTGAAATACTTTCATCCAACTGGTTAACATAGCCTTCATGTCTTTTTCTTAGTTACAGTGTTAAGACATTTATATTCTACATTTAGAGAGATTCACA
>CAUYTI010007709.1:0-47995 GCA_963575145.1 Galago senegalensis
TGGCATCACGCTCACAGCAACCTCCAACTCCTGGGCTCAAGCGAGTCTCCTGCCTCAGCCTCCCAAGTAGCTGGGACTACTGGCGCCCGCCACAATGCCTGGCCATTTTTTGGTTGCAGCCATCATTGTTGTTTGGCAGGCCCGGGCTGGGGATATGAACCCGCCACCTTAGGTGGATGTGGCTGGCGCCTTAGCCACTTGAGCCACAGGCACCGAGCCATAAAGGTCTAATATTAAGAATACATAAAGAACTCTTGCAAATCAACTACAAAAAGACAAGCAAAAACAGAGACATTGACATATGGATCAGAACAAAGAACCTACAGATGAGATCATACTCATTTTCATCTGATTTTTGGCAAAACACATGAAAACATACACTGGGAAAAAGAATCCATATTCAATTAGTTGGGGTGGGAAAACTAGATAGCCATATATAAAAGACTAACACGGGATCTGCACCTCTCACTGCCCACAAAAATTCACTCACAATGGATAAAAACACTTAAACCTAAGGCAGGAAACTATAAGAATGCTAGAAAAAAATATTGGAAAAACGATTACAGATAATTGGCCTAGGAAAAGAATTCATGAAGAAGGTCCCAAAAGGAATGACAGCAGCAACAAAAATAAATAAATGGGACCTGATGAAATTGAAAAGCTTCTTCACAGCCAAGGACACATCAAAAAGAGCAAATAGGCAACCCACAGAACTGGAAATAATATTTGCCTGCTCTACATCTGATAAGAGACTGATAAAAAGAATCTACAAAAAACCCAAGAAAATTGAAAAGAGATCAAACACCCCATTAAAAAGTAGGCAAAAGACATGAGCAGACACTTTTCTAATGAAGACCTGCGGGCAGAATGGAGACCCAAGACCCCGTTCTTGGCAAGGGAAAACACACCCAGAAAAGGGGGAAAATAAAAAAAAAAACTAAGTGAGGTGGAACAAAGGAAAGTCAGATAGTTTACTTTTAAACCAGCTGCTGCTAAATTTCTTATCAGAGCAAGTTTCCTGCTTTTCCTAAAAGTCTGGCCTTCTGGGGATGGCACCCCTGCTGGGTCGATAAACGCTCTGAAGGAATAATGGCCACAGAGGAAGCTGTGCGTAAGGCCTAGAAAGAAACATTAACTAGGCTGTCCCCTGCCCAGTTAACAGTCAAAGTAAAAACCTTGTGGAGATTTGTATTTGGCTGGAGTGGAGAACAAGGGAACAGCACAAGCCCTGAAATATGGGTAAGGGTAAGGAGGGCTTATATCTCTCATCGCAGAGGAAGACCCTCTGGGTAGTGATGAGAGGAAAATACCTCTTTTCCACCGATTCTTCAGAGGAGATTGATGCCAGTGGCGTTTTACATAGTAGTGAACCAGCAGAGATTTAACCCCACCCTAGGAATCTGTGTGTGTCACCACAGACAGGAGGCTGCCCCTATATAAGGCTCAAGCTCCAGATTTCTCAAGGCTCCTCAAACCTTTAAGATTAATGATTATAGAAACTATAGCAGCTGATATGCTCACTTAGAGAAACTGCTGCCGTCTTTGTTCCATTCCTCAATTTACCCACTGGGCTAATGAGCAAATAGCCTTCAATAAAAGCTGAGTGGAACAAACACTCCGGGCCACCATCAGAACCCTACAAATGGGCTGTGGTCCCCTAAGTTCCTACTTTTGAAGATTCTTTTCTGTGTGTCTTGTCTGTTTATCTCTCCTCATTTCTAACTTTATATTTTTTCAGTTCGTTGTCCCCAGATCCACAGGTCTTAATGGACCCTGCCCCCAGGGCAGGACCCCAGCAAAGACCGATTAATTAGGCCAACAAATACATGAAAAAATGCTTACCGCCTCTGATCAGGCGGTAATGCCAGGGAAATGCCAAATCCAAACTACATTGAGATATCACCTAATTCCAGTGAGAATGGCTCACATCATAAAGTTTCAAAGCAACAGATGCTGGTGTAGATGCTGAGAGAAAGGAATTCTTATGTGCTTTTGGTACAACCTGTATGGAAAATTGTATGGAGATACTTCAAAAGAATTTAAAATAGACCTACATTTGATGCAGCAATCCCACTTCTGGGTATACACCCAAAGGAGAGAAAAGGTCATTTTATGAAAAGGACATCTGTACTCCAATGTTTTTATTTTATTTTTTTTATTAAATCACAGCAGTGTACATTAATACTATCATGGGGTAAAGTGTACTGTTTCTATATATAATTTGAAATACTTTCATCCAACTGGTTAACATAGCCTTCATGTCTTTTTCTTAGTTATTGTGTTAAGACATTTATACTCTACATTTAGAGAGATTCACATGTACTTTTATAGGATGAACCATAGGCGTGATCCCACCAATCACCCTCCCCTCTCCTCTCCTCTCCCTCTCCCCTTTCCCCATATTCCTGGGCTAAAATTGGGTTATAGCTTTCCTATGAAAGCTATAAATTAGTTTGATAGTAGGGATGAGTACATTGGATACTTTTTCTTCCATTCTTGAGATACTTTGCTAAGAAGAGTATTTTCTAGCTCCATCAATGTAAACATGAAGGAGGTAAAGTCTCCATCTTTCTTAATGGCTGCATAGTATTCCATGGTGTACATACAGCACAATTTCTTGATCTACTCATGGGTTGATGGACACTCCAATTTTTATAGTAGCACAATTCACAATTGCAAATACATAAAAAGAATCCAAGTGCCCACCAATACATGAATGGCTTAATAAAATGGGGTATTGGCATGCCATGGACTACTACTCAGCCATAAAAAATGGCTATTATCTTTTTTGATAACCTGGATGGAACTGGAAACCATTCTTCTAAGTGAAACATGACAAGCATGGAGAAACAAACACATGTACTCCGTGCCAAATTGGAATCAATTGATTAACATTTAAGTGCACATATGGAAGTACATCTCGATGAAAATCATGCTGGGGGGAGGTTAGAGGAGGGTACTAGTAAATGTACATCTATTTGGTATAGTGCACACTACCTCTGTGAAGGGCACTCTTATAACTTTGACTCAATCTGTTCAAAGACAAAGTATGTGAATAAAATCTGTGTAATCCCTAACAGTCTGATATAATAAGAAAAATAGGCAAAGGAATTGATTAGATACTTCTCCAAAGAACATATATAAAAGACCAACAAGGAAATTAAAAGATGCTTAACATCATTAGTTATTAGAGAAGTACAAATCTAAACCACAATGAGATACAACTTTACACCCACAAGGATGGCTATAGTGTTTTTTTTTTAAATGGAAAATAATAAATGTTTGCAAGGATGGAAAAATTGCAACCCTTTTACATTGCCCATGGGAATGTAAAATGGTTCAGACATTTTGGAAAACCACTTCGCAGATCCTCAAAAAGATAAATATAGACTTAACATATGATCTAGAAATTTTACTTCTATGTATATACCTAACAGAATTCAAGACATACAGCCACCCCAAAACTTTTATTTTTTTAAAAGTCTAATGAGTTAACATTTACTTATTTATTTTTACTGTTTCAGGTTAATTGAGTGTACAAAGAATTAGGTTAAAATGTTTGCATTTGTTAGGTAAAGTCCCTCTTATAATTGTGTCCTGCCCCCTAGGGGTGTTCCATACACCCTAATATTGTGCCCCAATTAAGTGAGCACACCCCATCTCCCTCTGTCCTCTCCTCTCCCCACTTTCTCATTCCCCTGCCCCCCCACCATGAATTGATTTGCGTTTTCCTCTTATATGGGTATGTACTAGATCGCCTATTGGCTTCATATTAGAATTGAGTAAGTTGGATTCTTGCTTCTCCAGTCTTGTGATACTTTACTAAGAAGAAACACAAAAAGTTTTAAGTGAAATGAATTTCATAGCAATATCATTCATAGTAGCCATAAGGGATGAGCAAATTATGGTATGTGCATGCAGTAGAATGAGATACTGATACATCATTTAAGTGAAAGAAGTCAGACACAAAAGTTACATTTTGAGGGTGGTGCCTATGGCTCAAAGGAGGAAGGTGCCGGCCCCATATACCGGAGGTGGTGGGTTCAAACCCAGCCCTGGCCAAAAACTGCAAAAAAAAAAAAAAAGTTACATTTTGAATGATTCTATTTATATGAAATATTTATAATTGGTAAATCTATAAGTACCGAAAGCAAATTAGTGCATACCACAGGATCAATTGCTTAATAGACATGGGGTTTAATTGTGCATGGATGAAAAAAAATATAGGAAAAAGGTAGATGTGGTAATTGGATAACATGTGATTGACCAAGTGTTACTGAATTGTTCATTTAAAAATGATCAATTCTATGTTATGTGTATTTAACTTCCATCAATATTTATTGTTTAAAAATCTAAAAGTTATTTTCCAAAATGAATCAACAGCTCACTGCCAACATGTCTATGTACAAAGTGTAACAAGGTACCATGAAAAGAAACAAAGGACAGTAGAAAAATGCTCCAAACATCTTCCAAGGTGGAATTTATGAGACACAAAGTTTTAAAAATATAAGTTTGTAAAAATATGTTTGCTATGTTTCATCAAATAAGATATACTGTTAAAATATCTGTAGGGAACAGGAAATTATTTTTAAAAAGCAGATATGCAGATTTGAATTGTAATTAAATATAATATCCAGAAATAAAAAAATACCGCAACTGAGATTTAAAATTCAGTGGATGATTTTGACTGCAGAAGAAATAAAAAACCCAAATGCCTCTATACTTATTAAAGAAATTAAATTTTTCAGGCCGGGAGCAGTCGCTCATGCTGGGAATCCTAGCACTCTGGGAGGGAGAGGAGGGCAGATTATCTTAGCTCGGGGGTTCAAGACCAGTCTGAGCAAGAGCAAGACCCTGTCTCTACAAATAGCTGGGCGTTGTGGTGAGTGCCCATAGTCTCAGCTACTTGGGAGACTGAGGCAAGAGATTCACTTGAGCCCAAAAGTTTGAGGTTGCTGTGAGTTATGATGCCATAGCACTCTACTGAAGGTGACAAAGTAAGACTCTGTTAAAAAAAAAAAAAGGAAATTACATATGACCTTAGAACAATTGGGCTTAATAGACATACACAGAACACACCATCCCAAAGTTAAAGAATATACTTTCTCCAGAATAGATCCTATCCTAGGACTCACCTCAACAAAATCAGAACTGAAATTGCACCTTGTATCTTTTCAGACCACAAGGCAATAAAGGTAGAACTCCAACAATTTTTATCCCCACACAACGGCATGGAAACTAAACAAGTTTATGCTTAATGACAGTTGGGTCAAGAAAGAGATAAAGGAAGAAATTATTAACTTCCTTGAGCATAACAACAATGGAGAGACAAGCCACTAAAAACCAGTGGGATACTGGAAAAGCAGTCCCAAGGGGAGACGGAAATGTATTGCATTAGATGCCTACATCCAAAAAACAGAAAAAGACCACACCAACAACCTAATTAATCATCTTAAATGCAAAAGGAAGAGAAATCCAATCCCAAAGCAAGCAAAAGAAAAGAAATAACCCAACTTAAGTCAGAAATAAATGAAATTGAAAATAAAAGACTCATTCAGAAAATTAATGAAACAAATAGTTGGTTCTTCAAAATGATAAATAAGCCGGATGCAGTGGCACATGCCTGTAGTCCCAGCTACTTGGGAGGCTGAGACAGGAAGATCACTTGAGTCCGGGAGCTCTGGGCTGTAATACACTATGCCGATCAGGTGTCCACACTAAGTTCAGCATCAATATGGTGACCTCCTGGGAGTGGGGGGCCACCAGGTTGCCGAAGGAGGGGTGAACCGGCCCAGGTCGGAAATGGAGCAGGTCAAAACTCTCGTGCTAATCAGTAGTGGGATCGCACCTGTGAATAGCCACTGCACATAGCGAGACCCTGTCTCTTAAAAAAAAAAATACAAAAAGATAAGTAAAATCAAGAAACCTTTTGGCAGATTAACCAGAAACAGAAAATTGAGATCTTAATAATCTTAATCAGAAATGAAAAGGATGAAATAACAACAAATACCAGAGAGGACTTAACCATAAGGAAATAGATCTCTTAAACAGACCAATATCAAGCACTGAGATTGAAGAAACAATACAAAATTTTACAACAACAACAAAAAAAGCCCAAGACAAGATGGCTTCACACCAGAATTCTATCCAACCTTCAAAGACTAGCTTGTACCTACCTATACTGCAGAACCTATTCCAAATATTGAGAAGGAAGGAACCTTCCCCAACAAGTTTCTATGAAGCAAACATCACCCTGATACAATAACCAGAAAAGGACCCAACTAAAAAGGAGAAGTACAGACCAATTTCACTAATGAATATCAATGTAAAAATACTCAATAAAATATTGGCTAATAGATTTCAGCCACACATTAAAAAATTATATATCACAAAATGTAGGGTTCATCCCAGAGGTGCAAGGCTGATTTGACGTACGCAAATCCATAAATGTAATTCACCGTATAAACAAAAGCAAAACCAAAGACCATATGATCCTCTCAGTAGATGCCGAAAAAGCATTTGGTAAAATTCAGCATCCTTTTCTAACAAGATCATTTAAGAAAATAGGCAGTGGTGACACATATTTTAAGCTGATTGAAGCCATGTATGACAAACCCTTAGCTAACATTATACTGAATGGAGTAAAAATGAAAGCTTTTCCATTTAGAAGTGGAACCAGATAAGGATGTCCTCTATTGCCACTACTATTCAACATAGTGCTGGAAGTTCTAGCCAATGCAATCAAGCAAGAGAAGGATATAAAGGTGAGCCCACATCACAGAGTCCCAAAGCTGCAGATGCTGGTGTGGATGTGGAGAGAGGGGAACACTTTTACACTGCTGGTGGGGCTGCAAACTAATACAACCTTTTTTGGATAGAAGTATGGAGAATCCTCAAAGAACTCAAATTAGAACTTCCATTTGATCCCACAATCCCATTACTAGGCATCTACCTAGAAGAAAAAAAAATATTTCATTATAAGGACATTTGCACTAGACTGTCTATTGCAGCTCAATTTATAATCATTGAAATGTGGAAACAACCTAAATGCTCACAAACCCAGGAATGGATTAACAGGCTGTGGTCTGTGTATGTCATGTAATACTCTTCAGCTGTTAAAAAGATGGTGACTTTATATCTTTTATATTAACCTGGATGGAGCTGAAACACATTCTTCTTAGTAAAGTATCACAAGAATGGGAAGCAAGTATCCAATGTACCCAATAGTATTATGAAGCCAACAGGTGATCTAATACACACCACATAAGAGAACAACTCAAATTAATTCAAGGTGGGGAGAGGGGGAACAGAAGAGGGGGGAGAGGAGAAGAGGGAGGGGGATGGATGTGCCCCCACTTAACGGGCACAATGTTAGGGTATATGGCGTACCTCTGGGGTGGGACATAATTATCAGAGGGACTCCACCTAACAAATGCAAACATCGTAACCTATTTCTCTGTACCCTTAAATTAACCTGAAAGTAGAAAAAGAAATTAAAATTTTAATTAAAAAACCTTTGCACAAAGAAAACACTAGCCCCAAGTGGCTTGACTGGTGAATTCTGCCAAAATGTCGAGAAGGAAATCATGTCAAACTTACCAAAAAAAAAAATCATTCAGAAAATAGAGGAGAAGGGGAAATTTCACAACACTTTTAATGAATCCGGAATTTCCGTGACACGCAGAACAGAAAAAAAAGGCTAGACAAAGAAACTACAAATACCCTCATGAAAACGGGCGCAAGAATCTGTTAGAAGATATTAACAAACAGAATCTGGCACTATATTAAAATGTACAATGTAGTTTCGGTTTTTTTTTTTTTCTCCCTGTAATGCAAGGTTAATTCCCCATTCAGAAGTCAAATACTGTCATTTACAACATTAACAGAGTTAAGATAAAAATAGAGATTCCTCTAAATAGATGTCGAGAAAGCATTTGCCAAATGCAATATCCAGAGACTACTGCTTATGGCCAAGACGGAGTAACAGGGACTGGATTTTCCCTCTGTTGGAAACAATTACAAAAGCTGAAGAAAACGTGTAGAACAATGATTTTCAAGACACTGAGTGTCAGTCAGGGAGGGATGGTGATACCTGAGAGAGAACAAAATGAAGTGAGCCCCAGTTTACTGACTGTGGAGAGTGTTCAGCTCATGGCACGGAGAGTGAAACCCAGGTGGAGCCTAAGTAGAATGTGTAAGTTGAGGAGCTATAACTGAGAAAGTCTGGGGAGGCAAGGGTACTTAAAAGTTCATAGTTCATATGACAGGAGGCCAGAGGGGAGGGTGTTGCATAGGCAATGAACTCAGGATATTTGCAGAGGGCCACCTCTCACCGTTCAGGGAAATACTGATAAAAACAGGCGTGTAAGAAAGCTACCCAAGACAGAAAAAAGAGCCGTTAGATAGGATTTGACAAAATAATTCCTAAAAATCACACAGGGCCAGCATTAGTTATTTTTATTAGCCAGAGTGAAAACCTCATTATTATTTTTTTATGAATAACAACATCACATGTGTTGTAATTGTATAATATAAAGAAAATCCTATTTTTTTCACATACATTGTTGTAAATATAGTAGCTGTTTCAACAGCTGACCTTCTAATCTCTAAATATTTCTTAAGATAGGAGTGGCGGCTCGGCGCCCATAGCATAGTGGTTACAGCACCAGCCACATACACCAAGGGTGGCAGGTTTGAACCCAGCCCAGGCCAGCTGCAACAAAAAATAGCCAGGCATTGTGGCAGGTGCCTGTAGTCCCAGCTACTTGGGAGGCTGAGGCAAGAGAATTGCTTAAGCCCAAGAGTTTGAAGTTGCTGTGAACTGTGATGCCACGGCACTCTACCAAGGGTGACATAGTGAGTCTCTGTCTTAAAAAAAAAAAAAGAGAGAGAGAGGAGTGGCATGACATTTTGGTTTCCAAGTTGAATCAAAATCATATATATATGGTAAGTGATTTCAACTTGGAAACAAAAATATATATATGAATATGTACATATATAATTTTATTAAATCATAGCTGTCTACATTAATGCAATCATGGGGTACAATGTGCTAGTTTTACACACAATCTGAAATGCTTTGATCCAACTGGTTAACATAGCCTTCATAGCATTTTCTTAGTTCTTGTGTTAAGACATATATATTCTATACCTAATAATTTCACATGTACCCTTGTAAGATGCACTGTAGGTTTGGTCCCACCAACTACTCTTCCTCTACCCATCCTCCGCCCTCCTCTCCCCTCCCTCTCCCCTTCTTCTTGGGCTATAAGAAAACCTCATTATGAATGGGTCTTTGGATAAAGTATGCAGACGGTTTTGCTTCATTAATGGAACTAAATTAGTCCTAAAAAAAAAAAAATCACATATCTGGTCTTGCCCAAGAAAGCATTAATGCAAAATCCAAAAGGATCAAAGTCTTTTAATTAACTTAAGTATGTCCTAGAATAAAGATAAAAAAATATTTGTAGGAATACAAAAATGTCCAGCACACAGGAGAGTTAAATCTACTATATCTGATATCTAATGCAAAATTATCAATGATATCTGCGAAAGAAGCAGGAAAAACGACTCTTAATAAAGAGAAAAACCAAGTAGCTGAAGCCATCCAAAAGTGACACAGATGATGGAATTAGGAGAGAAGGATATTATAAGTTATTTCATATGTTTTATGTTGTTATCATAAGTATATTTCATATGTTTGGACACTGGAATAAAGATGGAAGCTGTTAGGTCTAATCACAGAAGATTATATACCTATATATCTATATATAGTATATATGAAATCTATAACAATATATATTTATTATATACCCAAGTCAGAATTCTACATAAAAAAGGTAACATGGCAAATAGTCTGGATGAGATTAACACTGTATTAGATGATACAGAAAAAACTTAGTGGATCTGAAGATGTGCCAATAGAAATTATTTACAATGAAACCTATAGAAATAAAAGCACAAAAGGAAAAATGAACAGAGAGCTTTTGAAACACCTCAGATAGCCTAATATATGTATAACTAGAGTTATCAAAAGAGAGGAGGAGGAGGATAGAAGAGTATTTGAAAAATAATGGTGGAAGATTTTCTAAATGTGAAGAAAATTATACAAGAAGCTCAACAAAATCCAAGCACAAGAAACATGAAGAAAACTAAACCTGAGTGGCACTGTGGCTCAAGGAGGGAGGACGCCGGCCCCATATGCTGGAGGTGGTGGGTTCAAACCCAGCTCCGGCCCCAAACTGCAAAAACAAACCCAAAAAACCAGCCAAAAAACTAAACCAAGTGTGGTTAGCAGATCTTTGCAATATACTGTAATGATCCCCAGTTTCTGGTATTCATGGCCTTTTGTAATCTCAACATCTTTTTTTAGAGACAGAGTCTCACTTTATCGCTCTCAGTAGAGTGCTGTAGCATCACAGTTCACAGCAACCTCCAGCTCTTGGGCTTAGGCGATTCTCTTGCCTCAGCCTCCCGAGTAGCTGGGACTACAGGTGCCCACCACAGCACCCGGCTATTTTGTTGTTGCAGTTTTGGTCAGGGCTGGGTTTGAACCTGCCACCCTCAGTGTATGGGGCCAGTGCCCTACTCACTGAGCCACAGGCGCCGCCCCATAATCTCAACATCTTGATTAAGATAAACGTAATGAATAAAATACAGAAAAGTAATGTGATGCAATTGATAAAATTGGATTACAAAATGCTTCCATTTTCCTGGCATTTTCTTGGTCTCTGTCTCACTCACATTGATGAAGCCAGCTGCAATGTTGTGAACTGCACTATGGAGAGGCCCACATGGGAGGAAACAGGATTTCCTCTGTCCAATACCTAGGGAAAAGTGGAAGCCCTCAGTCCAACATGCAGTAAAGGAATGAATCCTAACAGAAATTAATAAATGAGCTTGAAATCAGATTTTGGTCCAGTTGGACCATATAATGACTGCAGCCTCAGCCAACAATTTGACTACATCTCGGTCAAAGACTCTGAGACATAGATGCAGGTAATACACACGCAGAAACTCAATACACAAAATGCAGGGAGATAGCTGTCAAGCTAAATAACAAATGGTGAGGGAGAAAGTCTGAAAAAAAATAATTTTTATTCAGGAGTAGAATTGCAAGGGGAATACATGTGCCACAGTAGTAAACTACATGTGTATTCAGAGAGTTGAGGCAAGGGGAAGTTTTTCAAGACAAGAGGAGGAAGATTTTGTAAGTTATTTTGAATCAGTTTTCCATGGCTACAAAGATCAATAATAAGAGTGGTGTCAGTCCAAAGGTGGATTGGCAAACAATGTTTGACCAGCAAAAAGATGTTTGCTGGACAAACATCTTTGCAGAAATACTTTCTGTGTAAGGTTACAGTAGTCTTTTTTTTAGACTGTAATTTTTTTTATTTCTTATAGCATAACTGTGTACATTAATGCAATCATGGGGTACAGTGTGCTGTTTTCATATACATTTTGAAATATCTCATCAAACTGGTTAACATAACCTTCATGTCATTTTCTTAGTCATTAAGACATTCATACTCTGCTTTTAGAAAGATTCACTTGTACCCTTGTAAGATAAACCATATAGGTGACCCCACCAATCACCCTCTCTTCCCCCATCCACTCCCCTCCCCTCCCCTCTCCCACCCCCTTCCCATATTCTAAGGCTAAAATTAGGTTATGACATTCCTATAAAAGCTATGAATTAGTTTCAAAATAGGGCTGTGTACATTGGATACTTTTTCTTCCATTCTTGAGATACTTTACTGAGAAGAACATTTTCTAATCCTATCCATATAAACATGAAGGAGGTAAAGTCTCCATCTTTCTTTAGGGCTGCATAATATTCCATGGTGTACATAAACCACAATTTATTGATCCATTCATGGGTCAATGGGCATTTAGGCTTCTTCCATGACCTAGAAATTATGAATTGGGCTGCAATAAATATTCTGATACAAATATCTCTGTTGTAATTCAATTTTTGGTCTTCTGGATATATACTTAATAAAGGAATTGCAGGATCAAATGGCAGGTCTGTTTTTAGTTCTCTTAGTGTTCTCCAGATGTCTTTCCAAAAGGAATGAATTAATTTGCATTCCCACGGTTGCAGTAGTCTTTGTGCAAAGTTATGGTTTTTGCTGAGTCTTTTGTGCTAGGTAGGTAGGTTTCTGTTACCACATACGGGTGCATGAGAACCTTCCACTCATGGCCTTCTCTAATGCCATTTTGTCAGGACTTGACACAAGTTATTTCACTTTGATGCTAACAACTTTGACATAATAAATGTTGTTTTATTAAGCCACGGAGTTTTGTAGGTAATTTTTATGCAGTAATAGAGAACTAATACTCAAAGGCATAGGTAAGTAAGTTTTAAAGCAGTGATAAAGAGAAAATCTTAAAAGTAGCCATGGAAAAAAGATACAGTACTTATAGAAGAACAAAGAAAGAATGACAGTACATTTCTCATCAATCAAATGCAAAGTAGATAATCATAATGCAAAATTCAAAAATACTGAAAGGAGAAAAAACCCTGTAAACTTGAAATCTTATAATGTGAAAATAGCACATAAAATGTCAAGGTCTACACACCCCAATTAAAAAGCAGAAATTGGGGCAGCACCTGTGGCTCAAAGGAGTAGGGCACCATCCCCATATACTGGAGGTGGTGGGTTCAAACCTGGCCCCGGCCAAAAAATTAAAAAAAAAATCAGAAATTATCAGAGTGGATAAGCAAGACCTATGTATATGCTATCTATTAAAAACCCACTTGAAATGTAAAGGCAAAGCAATTTTAAAGTAAAGTAAAAGCATAGTAAAAAGATACACTGTGCTAACACTAACCAAAACAAAGTAGGAGTGGCTATTTAATATCATACATGCACATTTCAGAGGAAAGAATATCAGGAAAGTCATTTTGTAATAATAATGGTATCAACTTATTCACATAAGCCTAAATGTTTGTACAACTAATAACTGAGCTTCAAAATATATTATGCAATTAATAGAGCTACAAGGAAAAGTAAATGAACCCACAATTATTATCATATTAAGCACTTCTCTCTCAATATTCGATAGGATATATAGACAGAATAATTGTACAGATGTAGCAGAACACTGTCAATACTGTGACCTAATTGACGATTATACACTATTTCATCAAGCATCAGAAGAATACACATTATTTTTTTGTTTCTTTTTTTATTGTTGGGGATTTATTGAGACTACAACGAACTAGGTTACATTGATTGCATTTGTTTGAATTACAACCCCTCTTATAATTCTGTCCCACCGTGACCCCCACCCCCACCATGTACTAGGTCATTAATTGTCCTCATATCAGAATTGAGTACATAGGATTCTTGCTTCTCCATTCTTGTGATGCTTTACTAAGAGTAATGTGTTCCACTTCCATTCAGGTTAATACAAAAGATGTAAAGTCTCCATCCTTTTTAATGACTGAATAGTATTCTATGGCATACATATACCACAGCTTGTTAATCCATTCCTGGGTTGGTGGGCATTTAGGCTGTTTCCACATTTTGGAAACAATTGTAAATTGTAAATTGAACTGTGATAAACAGTCAAGTGCAAGTGTCCTTATGACAAAAATATTTTTTTCTTCTGGGTAGATGCCCAATAATGGGATTGCAGGGTCAAATGGGAGATCTAGCTTGAGTTCTTTGAGGGTTCTCCATACTCCCTTCCAAAAAAGTTGTATTAGTTTGCAGTTCCACTAGCAGTGTAAAAGTGTTCCTTTCTCTCTACATCCATGCCAGCATCTGCAGTTTTGAGATTTTGTGATGTGGGCTATTCTCACTGGGGTTAGATGGTATTTCGGGGTGGTTTTGATTTGCATTTCTCTAATAATTAGGAACAATGAGCATTTTTGCCTGGGTTTGTTAGCCATTCATCTGTCTTCTTTAGAGAAGATTGTATTCATCTCTCTTGCCTAGTTATATAAGGGATTATTGGCTCTTTTTATGTTGATTAACTTGAGTTCTCTATAGATCCTAGTTATTAAGTTTTTGTCCAAGTACACATTATTTTCAAATGAACACAGAATATTTACCAAGAAAGTCCAAATTATGAGGCATAAAAATTCTCCACAAAATTTTTAAAAGTTAAGTCATGCAAAGTCCATAATCTGGGGCTAGGCATGGTGGTTGATGTCTCTAATCCTAGCACTCTGGGAGGCTGAGGTGGAAGGATTGCTTGAGCTCAGGAATCCGAGATCAGCCTGAGCAGAGTGAGACCCCATCTCTACTAAAAATAGAAAAGTGAGTGGGGTGTTGTGGTGGGTTGTCCTGCTGTAGTCCAGCCTATAGTCCCTGCTACTCGGGAGGCTGAGGCAAGAGGATTACTTTTACTCAGGAGTTTAAGGTTGCTATGAGCTAGGCTGATGCCATGGCACTCTACCCTGGGTGCAGAGCAAGACTCTGTCTTGCAAAAAAAAAAAAAGTATATAATCGGACTATAGTGAAATCATATTAGAAATCAATAACAATATTAGGAGAATTCCAAATTGTTTACAAACAAAATGACACATGTTAAAATGATGTGTGGCTCAAAGGAGAGTGTTGAAAGGATATTTGAAAGTATTTTGAGTTGAATGAAAATGAAAACAACACATCAAAATTTAGAGGGTGCAACTAAAGCAGAAATTAGAGGCTAACTTCTAGTCCTAAATGTTTCCATTAGAATAGAAGTGTTTCAAATCAATGATGTCAGCTTTCATCTTAAGAGACTAGTAAAAGAGCAGATGAAGCCCCAAAGGAAGCACAAGAAAGATAACAATGAATATATAATAGAAATTAATGAAGAAGGAAATGGAAAAACAACAGAGAAAATCACGAATCAAAACCTAGTTCTTTAAAAAGATCAAAAATTTGATTCAGGAGGCTGAGGAAGGAGAATCACTTGAGCCCAGGAGTTTGAAGTTGCTGAGAGCTGTCATGATGCCACAGAACTTTACCCTGGATGAAAGCGGGAGACTGAGCCTCCAAAACACAAAACCAAAGAAAACACCTTGGAAGTCTCATAGGAGTCATGTAGTTGAGAAGCAAGAACTTGGTATTTGAATATAGGCTTCTCATTCCAGAGCTCATGGTCTATATCCTTCCCGGAACTGGCCGATGGAGGGTCGAATGTTCCACAGTGAAAATTTGACTATAGAGCTAGGGTGGAAGGGAAATATCTTATTCTTCCAAAATTAATGTCATGAGGCAGTGCATTTATAATTATTTTTCAGTTTCCTAGCCCTTCACTGTGTAACTGAATCTTCCATATTAAAAGCTCCTCTATGTAAATAAAAAAAAAATTTGATGAACTTCTAGCCAGATTGGTGAAGAAAAGAGGGAGAACAAAACTTAACAATATCATAAATGAGATAAGGGACACCCCTAAAATGTTTCTACAGATGTTAAAACGATAATTATGGGATGTTAGAACAATGTATGTTAATGAGTTTAACAACTTAGATGAACTGTACAAACTCTAAAATACACTAACTACTAAAACTCAAGAAGAAATTGATAAAATGACTAGCCCTATACCTATTGAATAAATATGGCGTCACAGCTCATAGCAACCTCCAACTCCTGGGCTTAGGCAATTCTCTTGCCTCAGCCTCTTGAATAGCTGGGACTACATGTGCCCGCCACAACACCTAGGCTATTTTTTTTTGTTGCAGTTTGGCTGGGGCCTCGTTCGAACCCGTCACCCTTGGTATATGGGCCTGACGCCCTATCCACTGAGCAACAGGCACCGCCCTAAATAGAGTTTTTAATTAAAAGTCTTCATAGAGTGAAAATTACAGGGTTAAGTGGTTTCACTGGTAAATTCTACCAAACATTTAAGAAAGGAATGAAACCAACTCTAAACAAACTTTTCCAGAAAATCGAAGAGGAAGGAATGTTTTCCAATTCATTCTATGAGGCCAGCATTACCCTGACACCAAAACTAGACGAAGGTATCCTAAGTAAAGGAAATTACAGATCAATATCCTTCATGATATAGATACAGAAAATTCTGAACAAAACAAATCATCTCTAATAAGAAAATAACAAAGATAATGCATAATGACAAAACAAATAGAAGATTGGTTTAATATGATGTCTATCAGTGCAATTCACCATGTTAACAGATGAAAAAAGAAAAAGCATATGATTATTATTATAGGCACTGATAAAACATTTGACAAAATCCAACATCAACATCAATTCCTGATAAAAATTTTCAGCAAACCAGGAACAGAGGGACATTTTCTTAATGGGAGAAAATGTATCAGCAAAACAACAACAATAGCAGCAAAAACTACAACTTGCATTATATTTAAAAGTGAAAGACTCAATGTTTTTTCCCTGAGATCAGGAACAATGCAAAAATATCATCTTTCCCTACTTATACTCAAAAGAAGACTAGTGGTGCTATTCATGGCTTATAGGGCAAGAAAGAGGCGAAAAGATAGGAAAAAAAGAATTCACACTAAACTGCCTTTGAGAGTATATGATCTCCTATGTAGAAAATTCGATGGAATCTACAAAAAAAGCTACTAGAAGTAATAAGTGAATATAGCAGGGATAGATAATAGAAGATCAGCATACAAAAAGCAGTTATATGTCTATGTACTAGCAGCAGTCGGAAATTGAAATGGGAAAAAAATGTCAGTAATAGTGGTATCAAAAAAGTTAAATTCTTAAGGATTAATCTGACATCCAATATACAAGACCCATTCCATGAAATGTAAAAACCATAGGGGCAGAGAACAATTAAACGAGTAGAGAGATATATTGTTTTTATGAATTAGAAGGAAGAATCAATATTATTAAAAGGTCAAATATCCCCAGATGGACCTAGAGCTTCAACACCATCCCGGTCAAAATGCAGATACGCATTTTTGGAATTGACAAGCTGATTCTCACGTTTATGTGGAAATACATATAAAAGGCCTGCATTAGCCAAAACAACTTTAAAGAAGAACAAAGTTGGAGGACTTGCACTAGGTCATTTTAAAATATAATTATAATGCATAACTAGTATGCTATTAATAGTAGCATAGAGATAGACAACTAGATCGGCTTTGTCAGTATCCATGCAACTGTGGCCAGGCCAACTTGCCCACTTGCAAGTAGGGTCAAATCTCAACCCTTTACAGTTCCTGACTTAAGGGCCTTCACATTCATTTGTTATGGTATATTCCTTACACTTGCTTGTGAATATATGGATACTCATTTAATGTTTACCCTTTATGTACTACCTGTACATTCATATGATTGCAGGTAATAGCAAATATTTCATAATGAAAATAAAAATACTAAGGAAAATGATTTAGAAACACTCTGTAAGTCTATGTCACCAAAAATGTTACTGTCTAAATTGATGTATGATATCTATCCTTGGGGACAGTATCATAAAATTTAAGACTTCTTTACTCAGTATACTTTATAAGTGTTTGTAGGTTCTTACTTCACGTTAAAGGAACCGAAACTAGAAATCATTGACAATTATGAGCGAGTTTTATATAAGCAAAGTGATATAGGCCTTGGTCTTACATCAAAATATTAATAAGTAAGTGTTTTAGTAAAAGGTGAAAGATTTATATGATCCGAAGAGAAACCAGAGTATAAAATAAATGTTTTAAAGTAGAATGAAACATGTAAGGTATATAAGTACACTTTTTAACCTCTTTTCTCCTTTTTTGAAAATTTCAATAAATTTAGGGAGTACAAGTGCTTTTTGGGGGTACGTGGATGAATTGTATAGTGGAGAAGTCTGGGCTTTTAGTGTATCCATAATCCAAGTCGTTTTTATTGTCCCCAGTAGGTAATTTTTCATCCCTCTCCCCCTTTTCATCTCCTGCTTTTGAGTCTCCAAGGTCTATTATACCACTCTGTATGACTATGTGTGCCCATAACTGAGCTCTCACTTAAAAGTTAGGACATGTGAAGTGCATTAATGTACATAGTTACCACTCAATGAAAAAAAAAAGAAAAAAACAGTGAGGACATGCAGTATTTGGATTTTTGTTACTGAGTCATTTCACTTAGGGTAATATCTCCTCTTTCCATCCAAGTTGCTGCAAAAAATATTATTTTATTCTTTTAAACATGAGTAGCATTCCATGGCATCTGTGTGGTTTGTGTGTGAGTTTGTGTGTATGTGTGTGGTACTTTGTATATCTATGTATAGGTGTGTATGTGTGTGTATATATACATGTCTGTAGTATTCCATGGGGGTGTGTGTGTGTGTATATTTGTACATACACCACTGCTTCTTTTTTTAAATTAAATCATAGCTGTGTACATTAATGCAATCCTGGGGTACAATGTGCTAGTTTTACAAACAATCTGAAATGCTTTCATCAAACTCGTCAACATAGCCTTCATGGCGTTTTCCTAGTTATTGTGTTAAGACATTTATATTCTACACCTAGTGAATGTCACATGTAGCCCTGTAAGATGCACTGTAAGTACGCCACTGTTTCTTTAACCACTCATCACTTTATGGGCACTTCGATTGATTCCATAGCTTTGTAATTGTGAGTTGTGTTGTGATAAATATGTGAATGCGGGTGTCTTTTTTTATATAATGACTTCTTTTCCTTTAGTTAGATACCCAGTAGTGGGATTTCTGGATCAAATGATAGATGTACTTTTAGTTCTTGGAGAAATCTCCATCCCTTTTTCCATAGAGGTTATACTAATTTGCATTCTCATCGTCTGTTTCTAAGTGTTGGAAAGGAGGCTTTTAAGTTAGTCAACCCCGTACCTGTCTCAGTTCTATTGGTAAGAGGCCTTGCACTTGTATTTTAATTAATGTAGCCAACACATCCCTGAGTAAATATTGCTTGGCTGTTTAGCTTTTGATTTAAATAAAAGGCTGAACTTGAATTTCCAGGACACCCAGAGACTCATTTTTCAACAGGCCTGAGTACAACAGGATGATTTAAGCTGATTTAAGCTGAGATTGAGCCAATCAAAGGGACAGGGTAAATTTAAAGGTAATTGCATATTTGTATATGAGATTTCAAGTGAAGATGCAGACCTTCAATAATGAGACCTGGTCTTTTTTGAAATCTGATTTAACAAATGCCTTTTCTTGTCCCTTAGCTATTCTTGCTTCAGAATCTTTCAAGGTCATGTTTCCCTCTTTCCTGGCAGGTGCATAGACGAGGAGAGAGAGAGACGGTGTAAGGGAAAGACAGAGATTAAAGAGAGGACATAGAAAGGGGAAAAGAAACAGAGGGAGGTAAAGTAGAGAGAAGGAAGGGCCAAACGGGAAAACAAATAGAGATAGCAGGACAGAGAGAAATAATCATGGATAGTAAAGCCAGGAATAGTACGATTGTGTCTTTGGTGATAACAGTAAATTATAATAAGAATTTCTACCATTTATCATGTTCCTCCTATTTCCCAGATACTTTGCCTTATATCGTTTAATCTGTTCAACATTCGGAAAGGGCTGCCTATTCTTCCCATTTTATAAATGGGGAAAAAAAGGCCCCAAGAAGTTAAGTAACTTGCCCCAGGGAGACAGTCTGGATTGAATCCAGGTCTGCTTGTCTCTAGAGCCCATACATTTCCTGCTGTATCAGGCTATCTCTATGTGATACTGAAACAGCAGGTTAAAAGACAAACACTTGAGCTATTCAGCAGTCTATAAACAGAACAGGCACCACAAAATGACCTATCATTATCCCTGGCTTTTTTCCCCTTCATTACCTGTCCTCATGCTCCCCACCACTTACAAAGACTCAGTTGCCTTGGGAGAGAGACAGGTAGGCAGGGCAGGTAGAAATCGAAAGCCTTACTCTAAGTTTTTACTTTTCCTGGAGTTTTCAGGTCAAGCAGGCAGTTTATCTCCCTTTGATCTCACAAAAGGCTTAGGGCCTAGTTCATGCATAAGAAACGAAGTCCAAGCCAGCATTGCAGAAGGATGGATGCTGGAGAATGCTAAATCCCCGTCACCAGGGCTTCAGAAATATGTGCATGCGTGTGAATTTTGCATAATGATTCTGGAGTTTCCTTGACGCTCTCAAAGTTCTGAAGTTTGCATGTGAGATGAACGTCTTAGAGATTGGAACTGCAAAGAGAGTGGCAGAGAAATCTGAGACAGGGTGACTACAACCCCAGCTCTTGGGTTCTGCCAGAACACTCTTGAGTCCTTTTCAAATACAAGGGTGGATATGGTTTTGTCTTCTCTCCCGTTTTAAGGCATATCCCCCTGAAAAGTTTTATGTAAGAAGGTTAAACTTAAATTATTCATACCAGTTAGACTCCAATTTGGTGATTTATTTGTAGTAAGAAAGATAATAAGTCCCATCATAAATTCTTTATGCACTCCAGTGCCTGCTGGTGGTTAGGGAAAACTCTTTTACCTTGAATATCTGTATGCTAAGGATGGCTATAACTTCCCCGGGGGAGGCTGCTTACTCCGAATTTCAAAACAGAATCTTTTTCCTAGACATTGCTTATGTCCAATTTTTGTTTCCTAAAATTCAAGCATTTCACTAAAATTTTGATGAGGTCTTGCTAGGGTTTATCATGAAATAGTGCTATATAGGGAAAGGATGCTGGACAGAGTCAGGGCTGCCATTAATTTGCTGTGTTATTGTTCCTGAAGGCCAAATATATTGTCATTGTGCCCTCAGTAGCTTCATCTGAAAGAAGAGAGGTGATTGGACTACTGTCAGTGGTTTTCAAACCTATTATAATTTCTTTTTAGCAGTGAAAACCTTTATTTTAATGGAAACATTAGGCAGAGTATCAATATATAAAAAGATAAAAATAGGTGTGATTGAACATTGTACCCCACAAATGCCTAAACGTATTCATGATCTACGTGTATATGACTTAATAAAAGGAAAAAAAAAAGAAGTGATAGCAAGAAGTCAAACTCCTTCTCTTCTCTCCCTCCACGCACACTGTCAACAAACTCAGGAAGCGTATCTGTAGGGTAGAGTTTGAAAATGGTTGATCTAGAGAGAAACAGCATGTAATGGTCAAGAGCATGTGCTTTGGGGTCAAGCATTTCTGGGGTCTACTCCTGGCTTCACCCCTTAATAGTTCTGTGTTTCAGCCCACTACTTAATCCTTCTAGGCCTCAATTTTTCTTTCTTTTTTTATTATTAAATGATAGCGGTGTATATCAATGCAATCGTGGGGTACAGTGTGGTGTTTTCATATACAATTTGAAATATTTTCATCAATCAATTTTTACTTCTGATGATTAAGGATTATAAATAGCTTTTCACACGTAAGGTAGCTGTGAAGATTTATGAGTTAATAATACATGTAAAGTGATTGCTCCAGTGCCTGGCACATGATAATTGTTCAATAAATGTTTGCTTTATTATCATTACTAATCTATGTAGTTTTAAACAAAGGCTTGGCTCATGTGAAACTAGGTCATCCAGCTTTCCTACTCTGCTCCCTTGCTAGATAACGTCTTCCTATTCCATGCTAGAGCTGATACAGCTAGACTATTATGCAAGACATTCCAGTCTCCCTAATGTTTTAGCTCCACTACATAAACAAATGCAGTGACAAGCCAGCCACATGGCAGACTGAACGAATTATACCTGTGCTTTTCAAATGTTTCTTTTTAGTTGTGGAGTACTTTTATTTTTCATGTAAAATATTATTCTGAAACTTAATATATAATGCAAATAATAGTGGAATTTCTCTGATTAAAACAAGATAGGGGGTGGCGCCCATAGCTCAGTGGGTAGGGCGCGCTGGCCACATACACTGAGGCTGGCAAGATGGAACACGGCCCATGCCCGCTAAAACAACAATGACAACTGCAACAACAACAACAAAAATAGCTGGGCGTTGTGGTGGGCCCCTGTAGTCCCAGCTACTTGGGAGGCTGAGGCAAGAGAATCGCTTAAGCCCAAGAGTTTGAGGTTGCTGTGAACTGTGATACCCTGGACTCTATCTCAAAAAACAAAAAGATAGGGGAGGGAAAATTATTACCTTCTTTGTCTTTCTAATCCCTTAAAATACCTATTCTCTTCCACCTGCCTCCACATACATCCTGGAGATAATCTGAGGAAGGCCAGGGCCCTGTGGAACAATGTTTAGGGTGACCAGATGTCCCGCTTTTGAACACTTTGTCCCGCGTCCCCTGGCGTTTTAAAAAAGTCCTGATTTTTGGAAAGAATGTACGAACGGGTGGGAGAACAGGAAGGGAATATACGGTTTTCGGCTGCCATGTGGCTATTTCGCCAGAATATGAGTGTTATATTATTTTTGTTAATTTTATAATGTTAACCTGTAATAATAACAAATAATTGTTGAGAAGTGATTATCGAGAACTGCTTATCAAAGTTTGCATTGTTGTCAGGCCCTGCCCTGCCCCCGCCCCGCCCTGCCCCCCCCACCATGTTAAAATCTGGTCACCCTAACAATGTTTGAAAACTACTGGGCCACTAACACCCTTCCAAATATTAGGTTCTGTGGAACTAATTCATTTTAGACTTGGACATAGACTTTGCAATTTTCCTCCCATTATTTACAAAAAAAAAAAAAACCACCACGGATCATAGACATGCATATTTCTTATAGATCATTCTTACACCCACTGTATGGGGAAGGAAGATAAATCCATCTTGAGTCTATCTCCAGGGAACTCCCATAGTACATTACAAAAACAACTTTATGGAGGTATAATTAACATACAATAAACTGTACATATCTAACGTGCACGATCATCACATTTTCACGTATGTGTACACCTGTTAGAACTGTTACTTCCAGGCTGGACAAACAATTATCCAATGTACTCAACACCAATATGAAACTAATATATCAACAACCACACACCCACAGAAAAGAAAAACACAAGTATATACAAGTGAGGAGATAGGGAGAGAAGGGAAAGGGGGAAGGGGAGGAAGGAAGGTGATTGGCCAGTTCCTACCTAATAGACACAATGTAAGGGTGTACAGCACCCGCCCTGGGTGAAAGGCTCAGCTACACCTGAACTTTACTTTGTACCCTCATATTAATCTGAAATTGAAAAAAAAAAGCATATCAACCAATTACAAAAGAAAAAAAACAACAACCCTATTACTACCATAAAGATAGTGAACATGCCCATGAGCTCTCAAAGTTTCAAAATGCTCCCTTGGAACCTCCTCCCAGCCCAGTTTTTAGTGAAACTACTAAACTGTATTTGGTCATTATCAACTAGTTTAAATTTCCTAAGTATTTACATAAGTGGAGTCATATGATATATACTCTTTTTTTCTGGCTTCTTTATCTCAGTGTAGTTATTTTAAAGTACATCCATGTTGTCATAAGTCTCCACAATCCGTTCCTTTTCATGGAAGAGTAGTATTCCATTGGATGGATATACACAACTTGTTTATCCATCAGCACATGGATGGACAGTTGTTTTCAATGTTCAACTATTAGTATTACAAATAGAGTTGTTATGGACTTTCACATGCAAATAGTATGCACGTACATGCTTTCTGTTTTCTTGGATAAATACCCACGAGTAGAATAACTGAATCATACCATATTTGCATTTTTAACTTTTTAAGAAATTGTTCAATTATTTTCCAAAGGGATTGTGCTGCTTTACATTCCGGACAACATTGTATGAGAGCGCCAATTGCTCTGTAATCCTCATTCACACTTAGTGAGTTCACCCTTTTTCATTTTAGGCATTCTAATAGGTATGTAGTGGTAGCTACTTGTGGTTTTAACCTTCACTTCCATAATGACTAATGATAAGCAAATTTTCATGTGCTTGTTTTCTTTTTCTTTTTTCTTTTAAGTTTTTGCAGTTTTTGGCAGGGGATGGCTTTGAACCCATCCACCTCTGGTATATAGGGCCAGTGCCCTACTCCTTTGAGCCACAGGTGCCTCCTCATGTGCTTGTTTTCTTTGTTTCTGTGTATGTTTTCTTTGTTGACATGCCTAGTCACATTTTTTGTCCATTTAAAAAATTAAGTCAGTGTTTTTCTTATTATTGAAGTTTGCAGGTTGCTTGTTAGACATGCTTTGCAATGACTGTATCTTAACTTGTAGTTTGTCTTTTCATTCTGTTAGCACAAAGAGCAGGAATTATAATTTTGTTAAAGTCCAATTTATCAATTTGTGTTGTAGAGATTGTGCTATTTATATCGTATCCTAGAAATCTTTGCCTAAAGATATTTTCCTGGTGCCCATCAACCCACAAATGGATAAACTGTGGTATATGTCTACCAAGGAGTAATATTTGGCCACAAAGAAAGATGGAGACTTTACATCAATTGTACTTACCTAGAAGGATTTGGAGAACATCCTCTTAAGTAAAGTATCACAAGAATGGAAAACCAAGTATCCAATGTGCTAAATACTAACATAAAACTAGGAGATGAGAAACTACACACCCACAGGAGAGAAAAACATAATTACATTCAAGAAAGGGAAGGAGAATAAGAAGGGGGATAGGGAAGGGGGTTTGATAAGCTATCACCTAAAGGGTACAATATAGGATATATGACACACCTCCTGGGTGTAGCACACAATTACAACAGGGACTTTACCTAACAAACACAAATATTGTAACCTAATTGTATGTACTCTTACATTAATTTGGGAAAAAAAAAAAGAAATTTTCGTATGTTTTCTTCTAGAAGTTTTAAATTAATAGGTTTTACATTATGGCTATGATCTATTTTGAGTTAATTTTTGTATATGAGGTGAGATTTGGATCAAAGGTCTTTTTGCGTATGGATATACAAGTTTTAGAACTATTTATTGAAAACACTATCATTTTTTCCCCTGAATTTCATTTGACTCTTTGCCAAAAATAAATTTGGCATACATGCGTGGGTCTATTTCTTGGCTTTCTATTCTGCTTCATTGAACCATTCTTATCCATTCTTTCATGAACACCACACTGATTCAATTATTTTAGCTCTATAGAGAGTCCTGAGTGTGTTATAGTTTTCATTGTGCAAATCTTTTACCTCTTTGGTTAAGTTTACTCCTAAGTATTTCATTCTTTTTGATGCTATTGTCAATGGCATTATTTTTCTTAATTTCCTTCTTGCATGATTTGTGTGTTACTATATAGAAGCAAAACTGATTTTGTTTATTGATTTATACCCTGTAGCTTTACTGAATTTTTCTAGTAGTTATAGCCATTCAGGGGCATCTTCAGGGTTTTATACATATAAGATTATGGCATACACAAACAGAGATAACTATATTTTTTCCTTTCCAATTTTTTTTTTTGAGACAGAGTCTCATTTTATCGCCCTCGTTAGAGGGCTATGGCATCACAGCTCACAGCAACCTCCAACTCCTAGGCTTAGGCAATTCTCTTACCTCAGCCTCCTGGTAAATAGCTGGGGTAAGTAGCTGGAACCACAGGTGCCTGCCACAACGCCCAGCTATTTTTTTGTTGCAGTTTGGCCAGGGCCAGGTTTGAACCCACCACCCTTGGTATATGGGGCCGGCACCCTACTCACTGAGCCACAGGTGCCACCTTCTTTTCCAATTTGTATGTGTTTTTTATTTTTCTTGCTTGATTGCTTTGACTAGGACGTCTTCTAGTACTGTGTTGAGTTGCAGTGGTTCTCAATTTAAAGGTATTCTTGCCTTATTCCAGATCTTAAAGGAAAAGCTTTCAGTTTTTCACCGTTATGAATAATATTAGCTATGGAATTTTCATAAACTTACCCAAGGAAGTGAAAAACTTGTACACTGAAAACTGTAAAACATTGATGAAATGAAAGTAGGCACAAATAAATGGAAAGAAATTCCATATTTACATATTGGAAAAAATAATATTATTAAAATGTATACTCTAACCAAAGTGATCATAGACTTAATGCGATTCCTATTAAAACCCCAGCATCCAGGGGAGAGCAGAGAGAGGAAGAAGGAAGGAGGGGTGGGGAAGGGAATAGCAGAGAGAGGGAAGGAGGGAGGGGGTGGGTCTTGGTGTGTGCCACACCTTTTGGGGGCAAGACACTATTATAAGAGGGACTTTACCTAACAAATTCAATCAGTGAAACCCCATTTCTTGTACCCTCAATGAATCCCCAACAATAAATAAAAAATAAAAATAAAAATAAACCAGCATCCTTTTTTTACACAACTGGAACCTAAAATTTATATGAAGCCACAAAAGATCCAAGGTACCTGAAGTAATTTGGAGTAAGAAGAAGAAAGCTGGGAGTATCAAACTTCCTGATTTCAAAATATATTACAAAGCTATAGTAATCAAAACAGTATGACACTGGCATAAAACAGACCAATAGAACAAAATAGAGATCTCCGAAATAAACCCATGCATATATAGTCAATTGTTCTTTGACAAGGGTGCCAAGCATACAAAATGGGAAGAGAATAATCTCTTCAATAAATGATGTTGGGAAAACTAATGTTCACATGGAAAAGAATAAAATTAGACTCTTGGGCAGTGCCTGTGGCTCAAAGGAGTAGGGTGTCAGCCCCATATGCCAGAGGTGGTGGGTTCAAACCCAGCTCTGGCCAAAAACTGCAAAAAAAAAAATTAGACTCTTATGCCATATACAAAAATCAATTCAAAATTGATTAAAGACTTAAATAAAATATCTGAAACTCTAAAAAATTTAGAAGAAAATATAAGGAAAATCTTCTTGACATTGGCTTTGGCAATGATTTCTTGGATGTGACACCAAAAGCATCAGTAACAAAAGCAAAAATAGAAAAATAGAATTACATCAAACTTAAAAGCTTCTTCACAGCAAAGGAAACAATTAGCAAAATTAAAAAGCAAACTATGGAATGGGGGTAACACGCACAAATGATATAACTGAAAAAATATGTAAGGAACTCCTATAACTCAATAGTAATAAACTGTAAATAATCATGTTAAACATGAGGAAAGAAATTAAGAGGCATTTTTCAGGGAAAACATACAAATGGCCAACATAATTATGAAAAAGTTCTTAACATCATTGATCATCAGGGAAATTGAACCAAAACCACACTGTGATAATCAGCTTGTACTAGTTAGGATAGCTCTGATTTTTTAAAAAAGGTTAAGTGTTAGTAAGAATGTGGAGAAAAAGGAAACTTGTACACCATTAGTAAGAATATAAATTGGTGCAGCCACTATTGAAAATAGTATGGCTGTTCCTTAAAACATTAAAAATAGAACTGCTGGCAGTGCCTATAGCTCAGTGGGTAGGGCACCGGCCACATGAAACTGGTGGGTTTGAGCCCAGCCTGGATCTGCTAAAACAACGACAATTGCAACAACAACAAACAAAAATAGCCAGGCATTGTGGCAGGTGCCAGTAGTCCCAGCTACTTGGGAGGCTGAGGTAAGATTCTGTCTCAAAAAAAAAAAACACCCCAAAATAGAATTGCCATATGATCCAGTACTCATACTTCTGGGTATATACCAAAAGGAATTGAAATCAGGATCTCAAAGAGGTATCTTCATGTCCAAGTTCATTGCAGCATTGTTCACAATAGCCAAGTTGTGGAAGCAACCTAAATGTCCACTGACAAATGGGGAAAGAAAATGTGGTATCAAGATGCAATAGAATATTATTCAAAGTGAAAAAAGAAAGAAATCCTGCCTATTACAACATTACACCCTAGTTGGCATTATACTAAGTAAAATAATCCAGACAGATGGACAACTACAACATAATCATGACATGATACTATTTATTAAAATGGTCAAATTCATAGAAGCAGAGATTAGAATAGTGATTGTCAGGGGCTGGGAGGAGGAGCAAATGGGGAGGTTTTGGTCAAAGGATACAAAGTTTCAATTATGCAAGAGGAGTAAGTCCAAGAGTTCTACTGTACAGTATAGTGCCAATAGTAGTTAATAGTACTACGTTAAGTACTTAAAAATTTGCTAGGATGGCAAATCTAATGCTGTGTTCTTATCACACACAGACACAGTAATGATAATAATAATGCAATGAAAGAGTAGGAGGAATCTTTTGGAGGTGATGGAGGGGCTTATGGCCTCAAGCATGCTGAAGGGTTCATGGACGTATCCATATCTCCAAACTCACCCAGTTGTATACATGAAATAGGTAAGCTTTTTGTGTGCGAAGCCATACTTGAATAAAGTTTTGAAATTTCATACTGTTTGTCCTCCAACTTTGTTCTTATTTGGTTTTGGCTGTTTTAGGTCATTTTTCCGTTGCAAATACATGTGAGAATCACCCTTCAACGTTCAGAATTAGCCTTGTCTACCATGAATCTTGCAGGCAGTTTTCAGTTACTTTTAAAAATCATTTTGGAGTTACAGGAGAGTTGCAAAAATAGTCCATAACATTCCTTTCCATCCTTTGTTTAGGTTATCCTAATGTTTATATGTTATATAATCGTGGCACAATGATCAAAACTAAGAAATTACTATTGGTATATTATTGATATAGACTTTATTCGGATTTTTCCCCTGTTTTCTGCAAATGCCCATTCGTTGTTTCAGGGTCCAAACCTGGATGTGACAGTGTATTTACCTGCCATCCCAATCTGTGCCAGTGCTTTAGTTTTTCATGTTTCTCGTGATCTTGACGCTTTTGAAGCATGCTAATCAAGTAGACTGTCTTTCAGTTTGGAGATTTCTGATATTTTCTCCTTATCAGACTGAGGCTATAGGTTTAGGAGAAGAATACTATAGAGATAAAGTGCCTTTTCATCTCATTATAGCAATGGTTGCATGATATCAAAACGATTTATCATGGATGATATTAACCTTGATCACTGGGTTAAGGTGGTATCTCTGTACAGTCACTATTTTTCTATTTTCATAGTCTATTCTTTAAGAAGGAAGTCACTATATCCAACCAGCACTAAAGCAGAGAGGAATTAAATTCGCTTTCTCTTATCTCCAGGAGGGATGAGCATTCAAAAAATTGTGGTATACGTTAAAACCAACACGGAGATTAATAAATATTTTGGAAAATATACTTGAAGTTTTATCCATGAATTTTAGCATTTCTCCATGTATTTTGCCTGCAGCAACTGTCACGGTGGTGTTCTTATAGTTACTTTCTATTTTCCCCATTCCCTGTACATTTATTAATTTGAATTATTCAGTAAGGAAGGGCTGTTGCTTTTCTTCCACTTGTTTATTGATTGAACCATTTCTTTATCTCAATACGGACTGACAGCTCTTTATTTTTTTCTTTCGATTAAAATCCAAGCATATCATTTATTACCTGATTGCTCAAACTGTTCAAGTATTAAACATTGGGACACTTGTCAGGTGGGCTCATGGATCTCTTTGCCACGCCTCCATCTTTTGGATTTTTTAAGCCCTTCTTTAGTGTATGGCCCCTTGTGTTTTTCCTGTCGAGGCCCCCAAATCGGACACTTCTGTAAGTAACCAGGGCTACTTTGATCGGAGAATGGCTCTGGGTGTGCTCATTGCTCCTGGATTGTTATTACTTACAGTTCCTCTCAGCAGACAGAGCTAGAAAAGGTACGTGTCTTAGTACATTGGGGGCTGCTTCAACAAAATTATTCAGACTGGGTAATTTCTAAACAGCAGAAATGTATTGCTCACAGTTCTAGAGGCTGGGAATTCTAAGATCAAGGCATCAGCAAATTCAGTGTCTGGGAAGGGTTTGCTCTCTGCTTCAAAGATGTCACCTTTTTGCTTTGTCCTCAGATGGTGGAAGAGACACATGCACTCCCTCTGGTCTCTTTTATAAAGGCATTAATCCCATTCATGGGAGCTCTGCCTTCATGTCTTAACAGCATCCTAAAGGCTTCACTGCTTAATATCACCTTGGGAATGAAGTTCCAGCATGCGACAGTTGGGGGGCCACCAACATTCGTCCAATAGCGGGATATCTGTATATTTACCCATTTTTGAAAAATCTCATACAGTAAAACTTAATCTTTGTGAAGTACAGTTCTGTAGGCTTTGAAAAATGCACAGGCGTGTATCAAACACGACATTAGAATACAGAACAGTTATGGCTCAGAGCTATTCCTTTGTTGGAAATTCTTTCAACGCCAGTGTCATGCTGAGTTTTGATTGTGATTGTACTCGTTCTATAGATCAATTTGGGGATAACTGTTACCTTAACAATATTGCTTCTTCTATCTCATAAGTGCAGTGTATGTTTTTATTGTTTAATTCTTCTTTAAATTCTCTTAGCAATGCTTTGTAGCTTTTAGTACACAGCTCTGGTACTTGTCAGATTTATCCATAAGTACTTAAATATGTTTTGATGCTATGGTAAATGGCCTTTACTATTTTTATCTCCATTTATGATTGCTCAATGCTAATCTAAATACATGAAATTTTATATAGATATTTTACATACAATTTACTAAGCCCATTCATGAGTTCTTTTTTTAAGCAAATAAATGTCCAGTTTATTTTGGGGTGACAAAATTAGATTCCTAGTGTATTTCGAAAAGAGATGTAGAATGATATATATCTCTCTGACAAAGAGCTCATCCCAAAAATCTAAAACGAATTTTTACAAATCAGTAAGAAATACTTACAATCCAATGTAAAATAGCAGGGGGGGACCTAAATAGGCACTTTGCATGGTAGGAAACTCCAATGACTAATAAACATATGAAAAGATGTTTAACACCATCTTTCAGGATAGAGTGTATTAAAACCACAGTGAAGTATCAAAACATACCCAGAATAGCTACAATTTAAAAGAATGACACCACTACCAAGTATCAGCAAAGATACAAAGCAACTTAAACTGTTAGGTCTTACTGGTAGGACTTCAAAATCGTTTCATCAAAGTTATTTAATAAGAAAGCTGGAAAAAAACCACTGGTTTGCCTTTATCACTGAGTACACCTATTCTAGAAACCAGGATTCTACTTTGAGGAAATACCCCAGAAGAAACAAGTGCCGATGGCCACAAAAGGACATGTCTAAGAATGTTTATAGCAGCTCTTCATTTTTAATTTTCACTACACTACTTTATGGCTATGTATTGCAATATTATAAACTATAGAATAAAATATGTACATATTATTTAGCTCTGACTTAGAAGTGAGAACATGTGGTATTTGTTTTTCCATTCCTAAGATATTTCACTTAGTGCAGTGGTGTGTACTTCCATTCATGTGGCTGAAAGAAGTATTATTTTCTTCATTTTGATGACTGAGTAGTACTCCATGGTACATGGTATGCGTATATATATATGTACATATACCACGTCTTCACATTTTCTTTATCTACTGTTTGGGTGTGAGGCACTTAGGTGGTTCCATATCTTTGTGATTGTGAATTGTCCTACAAGAAACAATCTGAGTACAGGTGGTTTTTTTTTTGATACAGTGGTGTCTTTTCCTTTGGGTGACATGGTTGCATGAAATGATAGATCTATATGTAGATCTCTGAGGATCTCCATAATGCTTTCCCTGGTGGCCGTACCAGTTTCCATTCCCACCAACAATCACTGCATCTGTGACAACATCTACTTTTTCTTGACTTTCCAATTATGGCCATCCTGATGAGGTTAAGTTGGTATCTCCTGGAAGTTTTAATTTGAATTTCCTTGATAATTAGTAATAGTGACCATTTTAAAATATGTTCCTTGGCCATTTTTCTAGCTTCATTTGAGAAAAATCGGTTGGATGGATTCTTTTTTTTCTTACTACATTGTTTGAATTCTTTGTAGATTCTTGATATTAGCCTTTTGTCAGATGTATAGTTTGTGAAGACTTTCTCCCATTCTGTGGGCTGTTATTTGATGCTCTGTGCCGAACTTGAGTTTTATTGTCTCATTTATTTATTTTTATTGTTGCTATGTTTGGTCTTGGGGGTCTTAGTCATAAGTTCTCTGCCTACGCCAATCAATATCTAGAAGAGTTTTTTCTACATTTTCTTCTAGAATTTTTATGGCTTCAGGCCTTACATTTAGTTCTTTAATCCATCTTGAGTTAATTGTTGTATATGGCGAGAGATAGGGACCCAATTTCATTGTTGTGCCTGTGGCTATCCAGTTTTCCCAGCATTATTTATAGAATAGGACGTATTTTCCTCAGTGTAAGTTTTTGTCTGCTTTGTCAAAAATGAGTTGGTCATAGCTATATTGTTTTATTTCTGGGTTCTCTGTTCTGTTCCACTAGTCTATGTATCTCCTTTTATACCAGTGCCATGCTGTTTTGGTTACTGTAGTCTTGTATCATTTCAAGTCAGGTAATGTGATATCTCCAGATTTCTTTTTGCTTAGGATTGCTTTGGTCATTTGGGGTCTTCTTTGGTTCCATATGAAGTTTAGGATTATATTTTCTAGATCTGTGAAAATAATGTTTACATTTTGATGGAAATTCCATTGAATTTGTAAATCACATTGGGCATTATGGACATTTAAATAATGTTGCTTCTTTCAATCCATGGACATGGGTTCTTTCTTCATTTGTTTGTTTCATCTTTCGTCACTGTTGTTTAGTTCTCCTTGTAGCACTTTTTCACCTCCTCTGGTTAAATTTATTCCTAGGTATTTTACAGGGTGCTCCAAAAGGCTCAATACATCAGAAAATTACATAACAACATAAATCTTGGAATGTGTTCACCAGGAGTGGGAGATAATACTTTGTGTATGTGTGGAAGGAAGTGGCCAACATGTACAGAATAATTTGTGTATATTTTGTAAAATTGTGTAATCAATATTTTGTTAAGTAAAGGTACATTTAGCTATTCCATTTTCCCAATGTATGGTGGCTTGTAGGACACTATGAATTCTCTATATTGTTTTTGCAGCTATTGGAAACAGTATTAAGTTCTTGACTTGATGCTCAGCTTGATTGATACTGTACAAAGAAATGCTGTTAATTTGTATATATTGATTTTGTAACCTGTGACTTTACTGAATTTCTCTATCAATTCGAGAAGTCATTTGGTGAAGTCTTTAGGGTTTTCTAGATATAAGGTATTACTGGAGGACAGGAATACTTTGGCCTCCTCTTTCCCAATATGGATGCCCTTTCTTTCTTTCTCCTGCCTGATTACTCTGGCTAGGACTTCCAGTATTGGGTTAAATGGGAATGGTGACAATGGGCACACTTATCTTGTTCCAGTAATTAAGGGGGATGTTTTCAGTTTTCCACCATTCAATAATGTTGGCTCTGGGTGTATCATAAATGGCTGTTATAATTTTGAGGAATGTTCCTTCTATGCCAAGGTTGTTGAGGATGTTTATCATGACATGGTGCTGGACTTTATCAACTGCTTTTTCTGCACCTATCGAGGTGATCATATGGTTTTTATTTTTAATTCTTTTTACAGGGCAGATCACATTTATTTATTTGTGTATGTTGAACAATCCTGGAATCCCTCTAATGAAAGCAATTTGATCATTGTTAATTATCTTTTTGATGTGCTGTTGGATTCTGTTTGGGAGTATTTTGTTGAGGATTTTTGCGTGTATGTTCATAAAGGTTATTGGTCTGTAGTTTTCTTCTTCCCTTGTGTCTTTTCTTGGCTTTTGTGTCAAAGTGATACCGGGTTTACGGAATTAGTTGGGGGAGGATTCTTTCCTTCTTGATATTAGGGGACAGTTTCTGTGGAATAGGGACAGTTCTTCTTGGTAGATCTGGAAAATTTGGCTGTGAATCTGGTCTGGTTTTGTTTCTGTTGTGAGGAGGCTTTTTACTGCTGTTTCAATCAACTACTCATTATTGGTTTGTTTAGGATTTCAGTTTCTCCCTGAGTTGAGCTTGGGTTTTCAAAAATATATCCAGTTCATCTAGGTTTTCTGTGGGTAGAAGTGTTAATAGTATTCATGGATGATGTTTTGTATCAGTTATAATGCCTCCTTTTGCATTTCTGGGTGAACTTTTTTAGAGTCCTTTCCCTTTTATTTCTGTTTAATCTAGATAGTGGTCTATTGATTTTGTTATTCTTTTCAAAGAGTTAAGATTTTTTTCCCCTTGATATTTGCAATTTTTTTTCTCGCTTTCCACTGAGTTTAGTTCTTCTCTGAGCTTTGTTATTTCTTTTCTTTTGCTAGCTTTGGGTTTGGTTTTTTCTTTTTTTTCTCTAATTTTTTGAGATGTGACTGACTCTGTTACCCTGGGTAGGGTGCCATGGTGTCATCATAGCTCATGGAAACCTCAAACTCCTGGATTCAAGCAATCCTCTCGCCTCAGGCTTCTGAGTAGCTGAGACCACAGGCACCCACCATGATACCCAGATCGTTCTTTTTATATTTTTTGTAGGGGGGGGGGTCTTGGTCTTGCTTAGGCTCAGAACTTCTGAGCTCAAGCAATCCACCTACCACCCAGAGTGCTAGGATTACCATTCTGTTTTTTTTTTTTTTTGTGGTTGTTGTTTTGATGTGGGCATTTAACTTTGTGAACTTCCCCCTTAGCACTGCTTTATCTTCAATACCAAAAGAAATGGGTCTCTAACAAGGCAGTTACAGGAGACAGAGTTCATATGCATATTAAGGGGTAGAGGACTGGAAGCTTACACTGTAGATGTGGCCTACTTTGCCTACTTTCAAAATTAGCTCTGTCTTTGCACACATAATAGGATACTCATCAATGCTCCAGTGTATCATGGATGAAATAAAATTGCACAAAAAAGCATACAGAAAGAGGTCCCTACATTTCTGACGCCTGTGTGGCAGATACATAACCTGGGCTGGTGGTAATCTGTAAAAGAAGGAGTTACAGACAATAGAGAAATTAACAAGTACATGCTAAGCAATTTGTATCTCCGCTTGTACCAGGTTTGGAGGGGTGGATATAGGCAAGGGAGAGAGAAGTGTTGGAAGAAATCATATTTAGGCTTGTAGGCTAAGGTATGGAATTTGGATTTTATTCCAAGTCCAATGAAAAGTGTTGGGGTCCTGCCCTAAGGGCAGGGTCGCTAAGACCTGTGGAACTGGCATGACCGACTGAAGAAATAGAAAGTTAGGAATGATGATAAAGAAAGAGACATGAGACACAATAGAATTTTCAAAGGTGGGAGCTCAGGGGACCACCACCCATTTGTAGGCTCCAGGGAGTGGTCCCAAGTCTCTGTTCCACTCGGCTTTTATTTAAATCTCTTTGCCCAGGTGGTAAGCTGAGGGAGGGAACAAACACACCAGCAGTTTCTCTGAGCGAGCATATAACAATAGCTCCTATTGTTATTATTATTAACTTTAAGGATTTGAGCAGTTACGAGAAATCTGAAATTTGAGCCTTGTGGGGAGAAGGAAGCCTCCTGTCTGGAGTTACACACACAGATTCCTAGGAAATCTAGGGAGGTGTTAAACTGCACTAGTTCACTGTAGAGTAAAACGCCACTGGCGTTAATCGCCTCTGAGGAACTGATGGGAGAGAGGCATTTTCCTCTCATCACCACCACAGAGGATTTTCCTCTGTAATGAGGGATGTAAGCCCTCCTGCCCATAGCTCAGCACTGGAGCTGTTCCCTTGGTCTTTGCCCCAGCCAAACACAAATCTCCACAATGGGCATCTTCTTTGTCTGTTTAATGGGTAGGAAATGAAGTCCTAGAAGATGTGTCTTTTCTAGAACTTGCCATGGTCTCTTCTATAGCCATTACTTTCCTCGAATGCTCACAGACTTAGCAGGGGTATTTGTGTAAGCTATATCCCCAACAGGCTAGAGTTTCGGGAAAGGCTGGAAACTTGTTCAGATAAGAAATTTAACAATGGCTGGCTTAAAGGTAAACTAGCTCACTTTGCTTGGTTCTGACTCCTTCAGCTTACTTTTTAATTTTTCCTTTGTCTGGGGGTGTCCTCCCCTGCCAAGAATGGGGTCTTCAGTCCCCATTCTGCCTGCAGAGAAGGCATTGTGTGAAGTCTGAAGCAGAGGAACAACATTACTTGATTAACCATTTTAAGATGATCCCTCTGGCTGCTGCCTGGAGAATAGTCTACAAGAATAGCAAGGATATGGAGAAAAGGAAACCCTGTACACTGTTGGAGGGGATGTAAATTAGTACAGCCACTATGGAGAAGCGCATGGAAGTTTCATGAAAAGTTAAAAATAGAGAACTACCATATGATCCAGCAATCCCACTGCTGGGTACATACAAAAGAAAGGAAATCAGTATATTAAAGAGGTATCTATACTCTCATGTTTATTTCAGTCCTATTCACAATAGCCAAGATATGAAATCAACCTAAGTGCTCATCAATGTATAAACTAATGAGAAAAATGTGGCACATTATATACAGAAGAATATTATTTTGCGATGAAAAAGAATGAAATCCTGTCATTTGCAATAACATAGGTAGAACTGGAAGATATTATGTTGAGTAAAATAAGACAGACACAGAAAGATAAATTATCACTTCTTTTTCACTTCTATATGGGAGCTACAAGATACTGAACTCATGAAGATGTAGAGTGATGTTTACCAGAGGCTGGGGAGAGCAGGCACAGAGGGGGATTAAGACAGGGCAATTAGGGCAGCTCCTGTGGCTCAAAGGAGTAGGGCGCTGGCCCCATATACCGGAGGTGGCAGGTTCAAACCCAGCCCCAGCTAAAAACTGCAAAAAAAAAGACAGGGCAATTAATGGGTACAAAGTATAGTTAGATAAAAGGAATACAATTTGGTAACAGAATAGGAAAACTATAGTTAAAAATAATTTATTATATATTTAAAAATAACTAAAGGAATGAAATTGGAATTTTCCTAACAAAAGGAAATGCTAAGTCCTTGAGGAGATGAGTACTCCAATTACCTTAATTTGATCGGTGTGTATATAGAGTACATGTATTCTACATATACACCTATTATGTACCCATAGTAATTAAAAATGTAAGCATTCACATTTGAAAAAAAGAATTAATAGGAAGTATAAAACAAATTGCAATTGGCTTCCACGTGTCTACTTTGTTGGTCCTGCTTGTGCTGTTACTGTCATTACTCTCTAATTCTGGGTTTGTGGATTCAGTGCTCCAAAAGGCTGTTTCCTGCTCGGGCACTGTGCCTCATGCCTGTAATCCCTGCATTTAGGGAGGCCAGAGCATGGCTTGAGCCTAGGAATTTGAGGTTATAGTGAGCTATGATTGTGCCAGTTTACTCCAGCTTGGGCTACAGAGTGAGTCACTGTCTCTCAAAAAGTTAGGATACAGCCACCAGAATGATGCCAGATGACTTTATTTGCAAGATCACATGATTACATATACAAGGCACACATTTCATCTGTGATCAAGATCACTGACAGTTTTCAATCAAAAATTTTTGATCAGCCCATTGATAAGACAGGTGGAATTTCTATGGAACAGTGTTTCTTAAAGTTTAGTAAGAGGGTCATCTACAGAATTGCCAAAAAAAAAATTAAAATATTAATTTCTCAGGTCCACTGTGGACCTACTAACTCAGAATCTCAGGGCATGAGGCCCAGAAATCTACATTTTTAACAAGCTTCCCATAGAACTCTGTTGCACTCTAATAATTCTTTAAAGCACTTCTATAGAACTAATGTTTTAGATTTTTCCTGGCTTTATTAGGGCATAATTAGCACATAATGTTATATATATTTACAGTACACAGCACATTTTGATATACGTGTACATTCTGAAGGAATTAAATCAAGGTAATTAACATATTCATCACCTCCAATAACTACTTTTTTAAAACAGGAAAGAATCCCCTAGGTAAAAATCAGTACTTTCTTGTTAATTCTTAAATGTTTCCTGATAGAGCACCTTTTAAGCGTGGATTAAGGGATATAATTTTATTTTGGTTTAGTGCTTATTCTTAAATTTCTTGGGGTGAGATCCCTACAAAAATAGCTATAGCTGTAGTACTTTAGTTCAGTTTTGGGTCCAAGAGCCTCTAGTTACTCCTTTTGCTCCAGCTGTTTAACTCTATTACCGAGTCAGCGTGTTCCCTCAATCTGTACTGCTGGTTATATTCGTGGTTCGCCCACCTGAGGGTGCATCTTTATCACCTGGAGGGCTTGTTTAAAACACAGCATGCTGTGCTCCATCTTCAGAATTTCTGATTCAGTGGCTTTGAGGTAGGAGCCCATAATTTGCATTTCAAACAAGTTCCTGGATTATGTTGTTGTGGCTGGTCTGGTGATCAGACGTTGAGAACCACTGAGTTCCCAGAGGAACAAACTTAGGCCTCCTTCCTAAAACTTGGTGTGTGCCAAAAATGGTTTTCAAACCCGACAGCCCATTGGAATTACCGGGGAGCTTAAACAACATACTAGTGCCTGGGACTTGCTCCAGATTAATTAAATCAGAATCACTGAGGGTGAAGCCTAGGCATGATTTTTTTTTTAAATATGCTCAGGTGAATTCAATGTTGCAATCCATTTTGCTACAAGCGTCAACCCACATTCCACTCGATTCCTCCATATCTTTCGGCAGGTAACAGAATGATAAAGAGAGAATGTAACCACTTCCTTGCACTTTTTATTTCTTCCATTGGACAAATTCCCTCATTGTACCATGTTGCTTAGGGCCAATCTTGCTTTTTAATGCCAACTTTGACATCTTTTCAAGGCTCCTGACGCTGAATTGGAGGGACTTTGCATGCCAGCATGCTCTTCTTCTGCCCTGTGTTAGTAGTTTTGCAAGTCAGTTTTTTTTTTAAAAGCAATAAACCATTCATCACCAGAATTATTATCCTGGAGGGTTCTATGCAGGAGCTTTTTTTCCTTTAGCATTTTTGCAACAGGTGATGTTTTTAACCTCTTTATTTATAGCATGCTCCTTAATTGGAGCATGCCAAGAAAGTGATACGAGTTGGAATGCCTTAATCGTTGTACATTCATCATGACCATAGTTAGGAACAATACTTTGGATCGTGGTGGATCCTTTTCATTAACATCTTTTGTCGACTGGAAAATCACAGTTATGCCATGAAAAGAACACTTTCAGAGAGCTATATTGATGCTTCATTTGCCTGTCAGTGTGTGGGTGGGGTGGACAGCATGTTCTTCCCAAGTTCAGTTTTACCTAGAACGCGGAGTTCATTTGGGAAGGGAGCTTCATGGAGTTAGAATGGTGGGAACAAGTTGAGTTTCTACTTTAATTTCTTCTGTTACTTGCGTCCTCGACAAAGAATTGCTGAGGCTCTGTTCCAGGTGCTGGGGATACAGGAGTGGACTAGGTGAAGTGACTGCCCTCATGGAAATGGCATTCAACTGGCAGGTGTATGGGAAGGAGACGTGAAAAATGTAAACATGTAAAAACATTACATCTATGTACATAATAATTTTAATTTGTGATAAGGGCTATGAAAAAAAATTTGTGGGACAGTGGGATAGAGTGTACGGATGGGGGGACAGGGCTCTGCAGCTTTACCTAGAAATGTTGGAAGAATCTCTAAGGAGGTGATATCTGAACTGAGACCTCAGGGATGAGAAGAAAAGAGTCCCAGAAGATTCTGTGAGAAGCAGATTCCCAGCAGAGGAAACAAGTGCAAATTTAAGGGACACGCTAAACAAACAAACAACAATAACAGCAACAAAGCCAGTGAGCAAGGGCGAGAGAGGTCTTAGGCCAAAGCATATATGGGCTTGTAGGCTGGGGTAAGGAGTTTGGATTTTATTCCAACACCAATGACAAGGTATTGTGTGGATTTTGAAGCAGAGGAGCAGCATGACTTGATTAACAGTTTTTAAATGATCAGTCTGACTGCTGCCTGGAGAATACAGGGATGGTGGTAAGAATGAAGGCAGGGCCATCAGACTGGAGGCTGTTGGAGTTCTTGAGGCCAAAGATAATGACAGCTTAGCTTAAGATTTTAGCAATGCAGGGAGTGAATGTGTGACTAGCATGAATTTTGGAGATAGCACCAAGACTTGATGAAGAATTGGATATGGGGCTGGGAGGAAAAGAAAAGAGCTGCTTGGGTTTTGGGTTTGAACAACTGGGAGGACGGTGGAGGGATTTACTGAAATGAGGAACAGTAGAGAGGGGAGCCAGTTTGAGAGGAAAATCAAGAATTCTGTTATAGTCGTATTTAATTTGAGATGTTGGCATTGAAGTGGAGGTGCTGGGTCTGGAGCCTAGGAGAGGGAGGTCTGGGCTGGACATACACATTTCTTCATCATCACCAGATAGAAGAAATTTAAAATCATGGGTCTGAATGAGCTAGAGAGTGTCCATAGAATAGATAGCTGAAGCCTAAGCCCCAAGGCAATCTAAAGGCTAATAGTCAAGGAATGAGGAAGAGGCAGCAGGGCCAGTGAGGTAGGATGCAAATCCAGTGAGTGCATTTCTCTGAAATAGGAATGAGTCGAGTGAATCCAGGGGGAGGGAGTGGTCAGCTGTCAAGTCATGCTGACAAATTCTGCTAAAAAACCTGTGCCCAGCCAGTCTGACGTAGGGAACAGATTCCTGGTTTGCAAAGCGAAGAACTTGGATGTCAAGGACTAACTAGAACTGCCTTATCATCCTGACCCTCACCATCATCATCATAAGGCTCATAGTAATAAATATTTTTTTCATACATGGTATGTCTCAGGCACTGTGCTAAATGTTTGTATGCATTATTTCAGTGAGGCAAAATCATTTGCTTAACAGTTACACAGTGTGAAGGCCTGGTACAGTGGCTCACACCTATAATCCCAGCACTTTGGAAAGCCAATGTCGGAGGATCACTTGAAGTGAGCAGTTCAAGGCCACCTTGGGCAATGTAGCGAGAGCACGTCTCTCCAAAGCCCAAACAAAACAAAACAAATTAAATTTAGCTGGGTGTGGAGGCATACACCCATAGCTCCAGCAACTCAGGAGGCTGAAGCAGGATTGATTTTGCCCAGGAGTTCAAAGCTGCAGAGAGCTATGATCAGCCACTGCACTCCAGCCTGGGAAACAAAACAAGTCCCTGTCCTTACATAAAAAAAAGGCAAATTTACTCAGTGTGATCTGGGGCAAATTATTTCCCTTCTTTGAGCCTCCTTTCTCTTGTCTCTAAAAGGAGCAAGTGGATTACTTTACTTTTTTTTTTTTTTTTTAGCAACAAGACCTTCTCATCTCAAATAGTAAGGTTGCACTGTTTTAATTTGGAGTGTAGGATCCGTAGTCTGAGCCACTGAACTGGGCTTCTCCCCCCACTTCCCTGCCCTGTGGTTTGCAAACCACACAACTAGATGGATTCTATATGCCTTTTTGCTGTTAGAATTCTAGAATTCAGGTTCTCAGCTTCCCCCTCTCCCTTGTGAGCAACTGCTGACAGTACATGATTGTTGATCAGTGTTAGGGAATTCTTTGGCTTTGGACCACAGACCACAGAGGCCCCAGTACACATGGGACAGTCATGGCCACGGCATTTTAGTGAACTGGCGATGTGAAGTTCTCACTGCCCCCATTTTGAAGTAATCCTCTGGATGTATGAGACCCAAGGGCAAACCTTGAAAAATATTGGGAGTTTATTCACTATTTGATTGATGTAAAAAAGATTCGAGTGGCTCTGTGTCATCTTTTTAGAAATATCTTTCTCTTCGTCACCTTTAAAAGTCTAAAAATTGCCCCCCCCAATCTATAATTTCCCTGCGTTCTCTTCCTATCCTCCTCACAGTCTTTGCCTCATCGATGGAATGCACGAGATAGAGCCACATGCACCATTCTGTCACATCCACCTCGCACAGGGCCTGGTCAGTCAACGTATAGCAAATGAATAACAGATGCTCTTTTCAGGGGAAAGGCAGCTACTCTAAGAAGGGGAGGAAAATAATTTGGCAGATCTCAAAGGAACCTGGTGCTTCTCGCTCATTTGCTGTTTAGTGGAACGTTTTGTCTCTGGGAACTTCTTCTGTACGGTGATACAGACTTGGAATTCCTTAGAGTCTACCAGCATGCCATAACCAAGCAGGAATATGTGTGTTCCTCTTCTCCTGATGTGATCAGACTGCTATGTGACAGAGTGTCAAATTCTAGTTTTGGCTTTCCAGCTCCAGTCAAAATGAAATGAAATGAAATACAGGCAGGTGAATACAGGCAAATACAGTCAAAACAGACTGCAAGGGAGAAGATGGACATTTGTGATGCTGTGATGCTGTGCTGCAGGGGGCGGGGCAGAGCTGAGCGGTGACTTAATTCCTGACAGTCCAGAGACCTTTTGTAGCTGGAAACTGAAAACGCTTACTGCAAACGCCACGTAATGCCAGCTCTGAGGATTCTGACCTACTTGTCAGGATGAAGACCTTGGATGAAGGTATATAGCCTCTCTTTGCCTAGAGCCGCATGGTAGAGTAGAAAGATCAGAGTCTCACTCGGTGCCTGTGCTCAGTGGTTACAGTGCTGGCCACATATACTGGGGCTGGCGGGTTCGAACCCACCCAGGCCTGCTAAACAACAATGACAACTGCAACCCCAAACCAGCCAGCCAGGCATTATGAAGGGCACCTGTAGTCCCAGCTACTTGGGAGGCTGAGGCAAGAGAATCACTTAGGCCTGAGAGTTTGAGGTTGCTGTGAGCTGTGATGCTGCAGCACTCTACAGAGGGTGACATAGTGAGACTCTGTCTCAAAAAAAAAAACAGTTTGATGAAAATATTTCAAATTGTATATAAAAATAGCACACTGTACCCCATGAAAGTATTAATGTCCACAGCTATTATTCAATAAAAAAAAGAAGAAAGAGCAGAGTCTCTGTGTGCTTCTTCACCTGGGTTTGAAACCCAGTTCTGTATATTTCTGATCAGGAGACTTTTGTCAAGTTACTCCATTTCTTTGAGTCTTAGTTTCCTCTTCTACAAAATGAGGTTAATGATATTTATTTTGATGAATCACTGTGAGGATTTTATGTGGTTATATAAAGGGCTGGGCAAATAGTAACCTCTTAATTTATGATAGCTTAACAAAATGAAACTGGTTTTACCTGTGCTGGATGTAGCCCCTGCCTCTCATCCTATGGAGGTGGCTTTTCCACTAAGCTCACGTAGGGAATGCCCACCTCCGAGGGCAGGTGGGGAAGGCAGTTTCTTTGCCCTCAAGTCTCTCAGTATCTCCTGCATCTGTCCATCATTGGAGGCGTATGTATTTGCCCTGATGAAACCATGTAGTAATCCTTTTCTCCTATAAAGAACAAAAGATCTGAGCTGATCTTAGCAGAGCTTACCTTACCTTAGCTTAGCTTACCCTATGGGAGGAACCTTTTTCATTCATTCTTTTTCTCATTAATTCCCTTAACTGCTATTTAATAGGTGCCTGCTATGGTTGAAGCCTACCTCTGCGTTCGAGAGATAGAGGAGAAACCAACAAACAGTCTTCCCCTTTGAGGAGCTTACTGTCTTTTTAAGAGAAATAGGCAGGAGAAAAAGATAAGCAAAATATATCATTGTGTGTTCGCTGGTGATAAGTGGCAGGGAGAAAAATAAAGCAGGAAATGGTGATAGGAAATGTCAAAAGTATCCTAAGTGACAGAGTTGAAATGTTAGATGGAGAGACCAGGGACGAGATTACTGAGAAGGTGACATTTGAGTAAAGGGCTGAAGGAACTAAGCTGAGGAGGAACATCCTAGGCAGTGGGTATAAGGTATGTGCCAGGGCCCTGAAGTGGGAGAATGGCTTCTCCTGTTCAGAGTAGCAAAAGGCCAGCGTGGTAGAGGTTGTGAAATCAAGAGAAGTAATTGTAGGAAATAAGGCCAGGGTGGTAACTGGGGAGTGGGAGGACAGATAAGGCGGGCCTTGTGATTAATAGCGAGAACTTTGCCATTTACTTGACGGGAGATGGGAAACCGTGGAAAATTCAGAAAGATCTCTTCGGATGCTGTGTGAAGACCGGACTTAAGAGGAGCAAGAATAGGGACAGAATTCCACTTTGGAAGGTTATTTCTCATTTTGTTTACTGTCGTTAGCCAAGACAGTAAAAGGCTGTCGTTTTGTTTACTGTCGTTAGCCAAGATGGTAAAAGGAAGAAGATTGACTTGAGAGGGAGCCCCTAGCCTGTCAGTCAGTTGGAGACAATCACTGGTTGGGAGTGTAGGTGGGGAGCAGAAAAAGGAGAATTGGGGTGTATCAATGACCAATTTATTAATTTCGCTGTTACCAAATGTTTCCTGGTGTTAGGTGGAAGATTTCCTCAGCTCAGCTGTCATAATCACTGGGATAACAGTCTCACTGTGGGTCTCTCTCGGTCTCTAGAAAAAATCCCAAAGTCATGGTGAAATGCCAAACTTTCAATGCCTCTTCCTTACCTTTCTGTCATGTTTTCTTTTTCTCTCCTCAGAGTTAATTCTCGGCTTCTGCCGTGGACTCATCATCAGGTTCTTTAATGTAAACAAGTGCGTGTCTGAGAGACACGCGTCATTTCCTCTCTACATGAGGACATTGTGGGTTACAAGTTCTCCAAAGTCCAAGGCTTGAATATTGTTAGTTTTCTTAAATTGGATTTACTTCGATTATCTAGAAGTAGGAGCACAGGGCTATTTCTACGTTTCCTGTCATCTGAGACGCAGCCTAGGCACTAATGGCAGGATGTCACATCCTAGCTGCTGCTAATTGTACCCAGAGGCAGAGAACACATTTGGCAAATTTAGTAAATAAGCAAATAGGCTGCAAGAAGGTTGAACGTGTGCTGTGTTCCTAACGGTCAGGTGGCTATAATGAGGACAGAGCTAACGTCGTTTCTGTACAGGCCAAATGATGTGACTGTGACAGAGCTAATCTGTTAATTTCCACTGTTTTCATGATCCTCTGCTTGTCTTCCAAGGCAGTGCCGAGTACAAAAACAGCTGACGCGAACCAGGCTGTTCTACCACATGCTGCCCAGGATTCTAGGCTCATCATCAGCGTTACGACTTTCTAAGGCAGCAGTTCTCAGCCTGTGAGAACAGGAACTGGATTAAAGGGCTGCAGCAGTAGGAAGGTTGAGAACCACTGTTCTAATGCACCGTCGTTAACAGAACCATCCTTTTTCAGGTTCTTTTCCCGCACATCATTAGAGGATTAGCAGGACAGCAGGGATTATTATTTTCAAATGAAGAATTGAGGTCCGGAAGAGGGAACAGGTCATGTCTATAGCCAAAGACTAGCAGACCTCTCCCTTGAATCCAGTCTTCTAACTCCAAGCCTTGCTTCTTCCTAGATAGGAATCACATTGTCTGTCACAGAATTATCAAACAGTCTCTATTTTGTGCCTATTAGGCACACACACACAAAAAACCCGTACATAGACATTTTCATTGAAATATTTGTTCTCTGTAAGCAGAGGGAATACATGTGTATGATAAATAAGAATGCAGGGGTATCAAATTCAGGGACATTAAATTCGGGTTGGCAGATGGGTACTGTCGGGCAGAAAGGAAGGTGAATGAAGTTGTTATGTATGACCTGAGTGGCGGTTAGGATGATGAACCATCACAGTTTGCCAGGGACTTATAGGGATCCTGGAACACAGAACTTTAAGTGCTGAACATAAGAAAGAGCCGGGAAACCGAGACAAGCCAGTAACCCGAGACAACCACATTTCTCTGGAGGCAAAACATCGAGACAGTGTAATGTCATGGAAAGAGCACTGGACTTGGAGCTAAAAATCTAGGTTGATATCCTGAGTCTGGCCTCTACCAACTGTGCAACCTGGGGAATGTCATTGCACCTCTCTGGGTCACACCTTTCTCATTTTGACAAAGAATGATGGGAGTTTTAATTTAAGTCGAGGTGCTTTGGCAATGAAATTTAGACTTTAAGGTCTCATCTGTCATTGGAATAGAAGTGAAGTGCGTGAGTAATATGGATTTTTTCTTTTGCCCTTAATTGCCAATGAAACACTCAGTTTGAGAGCTTTGATACTGAGCTGTTTGCTCATCATTGTCTGCTCACTGCTCATTCAGAAAATATTTCTTGAGTGCCTACTATGCGCTAGGCATTGTGTTAAGTGCTGGGAAAAGGTGCTAAGAACAAGACAGATGGAGTTCCTGCCTTCATGGAGTTCGCTTTGTAGTGGGGGGGGGAGAAAAAATAAATATGCCAGGTGGTGAGACACACTAAGAAAAAATGAAACAAGGTAAGGGGGAAAGGGACAGCTGGTTTGGAGGTTAGTCACCCTTTTAAATAAGATGGGAAGGAGAGGCCTTTCCGATAAGGTGATATTTGAGTAAAGAATTGATGAAAACAAGGGATTTCTGGTAGAAATTGATGAAAACAAGGGATTTCTGGTAGAAGATTATTTCTAAATAGAGGGCACAACCAGTGGGAAAGAGGGGAGGCTGACATGTGCGTGTATGTTCAAGAACAATGAGGAAGCCAGTGTGGCAGAGGCAGCATGAGCAAGGGCAAGGATGGCAGAAGATGAGGTCAGAAAAGTGGTAGAATGGCAGGAGAGTACAATCATGGAAACCTTGTAGTCCATGGTAAAAAGTTTGGTTTTTGTTCATCTGCTTGTAAGAAATAACGGTGATCCTCTAAGAAAATGCTGGCTCTAAAACTTGGCAGGGCAATTCTACCATCCCTACGGAGCAAAGGATATGTGTGCTGCTGGGGAAGGTAGAAGGATGCCAGGTGAGCACTGATGAAGGCATCTCTGTTTTCGAAATTGACAGAATGTAGCTCGATAACTTGGCTTAGAAATGGAAAGTTCAATTGGGTGCAGGAAAAAGAATATAAAGATCACAGGATGGAAAGAATTCCAAGTGCGTACAGTAATCTTAGTGTATAAGTAAAGGAATCGTGGGGCCAAGAATGTGGTTCTTAGAATAGATTTGTTAATGAGGTAGTGCTTTTGAAATTGGAGTTGGGAATTTCTTCCCTTCTGGAAGGAGCAGAAAGAAGGAAGATGACAACAACCTTGAAAAGATTAAAAACCATGGCAGAGACCTAGGCAGTGGATCTCTTTTTAGGCATCCCAATCAATTAGTCCCGACTGAGATGAATTTCTCCCCTCACCTACCCAGACACGGCTACTCTGAACTCCCACTTTCTTTTCGTTTCTTTCTTCCTCTCCCTGAAATCTGCTGCTGAAATTCAAGAGGAAAAACATTACAAATGTTCAGCCGTGGCAGCATCCAAGATTGTGATTTTCAACCTTTTCAGAGTAAAAGATCCTGTTGAAAATCTGATAAAAGCTATGAAATCTCTATATTCAGGACTATGGACATATGAATGTGAATTGTTGCATAGTATTTGCATAGATTTATGGATAAGGTGACCAGATATCCCGCTTTTGGCGGGACAGTCCTGATTTTTAACAATTTGTCCCGTGTCTTGCGGCGTTTTAAAAAAGGCCCGATTTTTGGAAAGAATGTATGACAAGCTAGGGAACGGCGGGAGAACAGGAAGGGAATATATGGGTTTTCGGCTGCCATGTGGCTATTTCGCCAGGATATGAGTTTGACATTATTTTTGTTAATTTTATAATGTTAAACTTGAATAATAACAAATAATTGTTGAGAACTGCTTATCAAAGTTCGCATTGTTGATCAGTTGTTAGAATTCAACCACCGTGGCTTGGCGCCTGTGGCTCAAGCAGCTAAGGCGCCAGCCACATACACCTAAGGTGGTGGGTTCGAATCCCCAGCCCGGGCCGCCAAACAACAATGATGGCAGCAACCAAAAAATGGCCAGGAGTTGTGGCTGGCGCCTGTAGTCCCAGCTACTTGGGAGGCTGAGGCAGGAGACTCGCTTGAGCCCAGCAGTTGGAGGTTGCTGTGAGCGTGATGCCACGGCACTCTACCCAGGGGGATAGCTTGAGGCTCCGTCTCAAAAAAAAAAAAAAAAGAATTCCACTACCATTGTTTGGACTTAATGAACAATGGCATTTTTTGGCATTGGGAATGACAAAAACATTTTGTAACTGTCTCTCAGACAATACACATCGTACTGTGTGCTAGTGCTAGTTAAACAACAAATGTTGTTTGTCAACAAATCAGCTATTCAGATAATTTAGGTAAATAATTATTTATTTATTTCATGAATTTAGCAGACAGTACTCATATTATTTATACTTTATAGTGGCAGGGAAAAGTCTAGCACCGGCCTTGAAAGTGACACTTATGGCTTAGGAGGCATCATTATTTAAAAAATATATTGATAAGGAAAAGGTTAAATCTTGGGCATCAGCAAAAATCACAATAGAGAACAAATGGTTAGAAATATTTCATCATTTTGAAACAAACCATGTTCCATACAATAAT
>CAUYTI010007712.1:0-10512 GCA_963575145.1 Galago senegalensis
ACTAATGAACATTGATGCAAAAATATTCAACAAGATCCTAACCAACAGAATCCAGCAACACATCAAACAAATCATACACCACGACCAAGTGGGTTTTATCCCAGGATCTCAAGGATGGTTCAACATACGTAAATCTATAAATATAGTTCATCACATAAACAAATTAAAAAACAAAGACCATATGATTCTCTCAATTGATGCAGAAAAAGCTTTTGATAACATCCAGCACCCCTTTATGATCAGAACACTTAAGAAAATTGGTATAGAAGGGACATTCCTTCGAATGATAGAGACCATTTACAGCAAACCTACAGCCAATATTGTACTGAATGGAGTTAAACTGAAATCATTTCCACTCAGGTCAGGAACTAGGCAAGGGTGCCCATTGTCTCTGTTGCTATTAAACATTATAATGGCAGTTTTAGCCATCACAATTATGGAAGAAAAGGCAATCAAGGGCATCCATATAGGGTCAGAAGAGATTAGAATTTCACTTTTCAAAGATTATGTGATTGTATATATGGAAAACACTAAGGATTCTATTACAAAACTTCTAGAAGTGATCAAGAAATGCAGCGTCATCTCAGGTTACAAAATCAACATTCATAAATCTGTAGCCTTTGTATATACCAACTGCAGCCAAGCTGAAAAAGTAGTAAAGAACTCTATTCCATTCACAGTAGTGCCAAAGAAGATGAAATATTTAGGAGTTTATCTAACAAAGGATGTGAAAGATCTCTATAAAAAGAACTATGAAAGTCTAAGGATTAAAATAGCTGAAAATGTTAACAAATGGAAAAACATACCATTCTCATGGCTGGGAAGAATCAATATTATTAAATAGTCCATTTTATGCAAAGCAATATATAATTTTAATGCAATCCCCATTAAAGCACCACTATCATATTTTAAAGATCTTGAGAAAATAATACTACATTTTATATGAAATCAGAAAAAACCTTGAATAGCCAAGACATTACTCAGGAATAAAAACAAAAATGGAGGAATCACACTACCAGACCTCAGACTATACTACAAATCCTTAGTGATCAAAACAGCATGGTACTGGCACCATAATAGAGAGGTAGATGTATGGAACAGAATAGAGAACAAAGGGATGAATCCAACTACTCAACGGTACCTGATCTTTGACAAGCCAGTTAAAAACATTGAGTGCGGGAAAGATTCCCCATTTAACAAATGGTGCTGGGTGAACTGGCTGGCAACCTGTAGAAGACTGAAACTGGACCCATACCTTTAACCATTAACTAAGTTAGACGCTCACTGGATTAAACACTTAAACTTAAGACATGAATGCATAAAAATACTAGAAGAACGTGTAGGGAAAACACTTGAATAAATCAGCCTGGGCAAACATTTTATGAGGAGGACACCCCAGGCAATTGAAGCAACATCGAAAATACACTACTGCGACCTGATCAAACTAAAGATCTTCTGCACAACCAAGAACACAGTAAGGACGCCAAGCAGAGAGCTATCATAATGGGAGAAGATTTTCACAGGTTATGTCTCTGACAAAGGTTTAATAAACATAATCCATAGATAACTTAAACGTATTAGCAAGAAGAAAATGAATGATCCCATCTCAGGGTGGGCAAGGGATTTGAAGAGAAATTTCTTTGAATAAGATAGGTGTACGGCCTACAGATATATGAAAAAATGCTCACCATCCTTAATCATCAGAGAAATGCAAATCAAAACAACTTTGACATATTACCTAACTCCAGTAAGATTAGCCCATATCACTAAATCCCAAAACCTGAGATGCTGGTGTGGATGTGGAAAAAAGGGAATACTCCTACACTACTGGTGGGAATGTAAGCTAATACATTCATTTGGAAAGACTTCTAGAGAACACTTAGAGAACTAAAAATAGGCCTGCCATTTACCCTGCAATTCTTTTACTAGATATATTCCCAGATGACCAAAAATCACATTACAACAAAGATATATGTATCTGAATGTTTATTGAAGCCCAATTTATAATTGCCAGGTCATGGAAGAAGCCCAAATGCCCATCAATCCATGAATGGATCAACAAACTGTGGTTTATGTACACCATGAAATACTATGCAGCCATTAAGAAGGATGGAGACTTTACATCCTTCATGTTCACATGGATGGAGCTGGAAAATGTTCTTCTGAGCAAAGTATAACAAGAATGGAGGAAAATGTATCCAATGTATACATCCCTATTATGAAACTAATTTATACCTTTTATATGAAAGCTATAACCAAATAGCCTAAGAATATGGGGAGGGGTAGGGAGAAGGAAGGGGGATTGGAGGAATCACTTCTGAGGTTTATCTTACAGGGGTACAAGTGAATCTTTCTAAGAGTAGAATGTGAATGTTTTAAGATAATAACTGAGTAAATGACTTGAAGGCTGTGTTGACCAGTTTGATGCAAGTAGTTCGGATTGCATGTGAAAATCCCACACTGTACCCCAGAAGTTCAATAATGTATATAGTTACCAGTCAATTAAAAAAAAAATCAAGAGGGAAACTTTAGTGAGACTCCTACTTTCCAGAAAAGTGTATTCTAGAGAAAAATGTTAAATATCATGAATTATAGAACTTAGAATTGTGTGAGGTACCATTTAGGTCTGTGAAATCCTTGTCCAAACATTGGGCTCATTTTCTTCTATAACATTTCAGGTTATCACTAGTTACAAACCACGCTCTTTTATTTGATTGCAAATCCATGATTTCAAAAGGAATGTATGGAGTTTTTAATCTTTTGGCCATGTTTACAAAACAAAATTTATGAAGCACCACTTAAGTATGGAGAAAAGAATCTCACAGTTTGTAACAGTTTGAACCCAACAACAATCTTGGAAAGCAAATATTCATTGTTAGGAGGAAAAAGATTAAGTTTAAAGATGACAACCCAGGACAACACCCATTGTGATGTAATCCATGGTGACCATGTAGTGACTTCATCATAGAATGTCATGGGATCCAGGCTTCTGTTCAAAGATACTCACTGGACTTTCCTGCTCACTTCTGCTTGTGCCCTTTAAGTTTTTGATCCAGGACATTTCTTAGCCCTCCATCCACAGAGAAATGATCTCCCATTTTTGCATTACTGATTGCTTTAATGGCTGTTATTCCAGTCGCCAACAGGCTGACACTAAATTTGAGATTTTGTACAGCAGTGAGACTCAAGCTGCACTCCAAATGGTAAAAGTACACAGAGACAATTAATTTGGATTCTCTCTTTTTTTTTTTTTTTCTGAGACAGAGTTCACTTTGTCACACTCCGTGGAGTGTTTTACCATCATAGCTCACAGAAACCTCCATCTCCTGGGCTTTGATGAATTATAACATACCTTCCAAGAGGTACTAGTACTTATATTTTAGAACATTTTCTAAGGCATATAAAAAGAAGAAATTCTTCCTGACACATTCTCTAAAGGAAAGATTACCCTGATAACCAAACCAGAAAGGATTAAACAAAGAAAGAAAACTATAGACCAATATAGACCAATATCATTAATGAGTATCAATGCAAAAATATTCAATAAGATCATGGCTAATGGAATTCAATAACCAAGGGATGAATCCTACTACTTGTCATTATATGATCTTTTACAAACCAGTTAAAAACATTGAGTGGGGAAAAGATTCCCTATTTAAAAAATGGTGCAGGGCAAACTGGCTGGTGAAAAGCAGAAGACTGAAACTGGATCCACACCTTTCAACAGTGACTAAAATTGACTCTCACTGGATTAAAGAGTTAAATCTAAGACATGAAACTACAAAAATACTAGAAGAAAGTGTGAGGAAAACACTTGAAGAAGTTGGCCTGGGTGAAATTTTTATGAGGAGGACCCTCTGGGCAATTGAAGTAACATCAAAAATACACTGTTGGGATCTCATCAAATTGAAAAGCTTCTGCACAGCCAAGAACACAGTAAGTAAACCATGTAGACAGCCCTCAGAATGGGAGAAGATATTTGTTCATTATGTCTCTGACAAAGGTTTAATAACCAGAATCCACAGAGAACTCAAACCTATTAGCAAAAGAGAAATAGTGATGACCTCAGGGTGGGCAAGGGACTTGAAGAGAACATCTCTGAAGAAGAGAGGTATATGGCCTACAGATATATTTTAAAAAAGCTAATGATCCTTAATAATCAAAGAAATGAAAATCAAAACAAGTTTGAGATATCATCTACCACCAGGAAGATTTTCCCGTATCCCAAAATCCCAAAATCACAGATGCTGGCATGGTTGTGAAGAAAAGGGAACACTTCTGCACTGCTGGTGGGATGGCAAAATAGTATATCCCTTTTGTAAATACATCTGGAGAACACTTAGAGAACTAAAAACAGTCCTGCCTTTTGATCTTATAATTCCTCTACTAGGTATATATCCAAAAGACCAAAAATAACACTTGTTGGTGGAAGGTTCTGAAAGAGAATGGAGAGAGCCTCAACTTATGTATAATTCTATGCCTAAAATTATATCAAAGCTTGAAACAGACTACTGCTCATGGAATGGCAAGTAGCAATCATCTTTATTTCCAAAAGCCTTTTATAATCAGTAAATCACATATACCACGTTAATCAATAATTTGTAATTAACATTCTCTATTCTGATTCCAACTTCTAAAGGAACCACCAAATCTAAGAACTAAAATAACTACTTAAAAACAACTCCAGTATATCTTAATCTACCATGAATTCCAAACTTCATTTCTATAAAGTTAAAGTTCAATAGATGGAGAAAGGGGGTGATTTATTCTTACAAGCAATTAATTTCCACCATATGGGGTCAGTGCTCTACTCCTTTGAACCACAGGTGCCACCCAAGTATCATTTTTTTTTTTGCAGTCCATAATTGTTCCGAATTTTCTTCTCAATATGCCACAAATTTCTGTGTCTTGATTTCCAGTGTGAGTGCTACAGCTCCCATGTATTCAGACAATGCAATTTGCCAAAGTATATGAAGTGTCATTAATTTTTGAATTTTCTGGTTAATGTAACAACTATTTTCTCAGGATCTATGCCAATTAATTGTTTGAAATGTTGTCTTCCTTTAAGTATGACTGCTGCTATTTTATTTACATATATTTCCATTTTCTTAGTTATTTTATTAGGCAAGAATCACTATTCTACAAAGGCATCTTCTTGTATATTTAAACCAGTGGGAGAGTGACTAGAGGGAAATACATACATATACAAATTATTAATTTCTGACACTCTATTAAGTTGTACATTTTGAATATGTTTTTCAATCCACTGCAATTCTTTTTCTGCTTCCAGAATTAGTTGCCTTGGGCTATTTAAATCAGAATTTCCTTCCAATAAAGAAAACAAATTTTTAAGAACATAAGTGGGGATGCCCAAGGTGGGCCTCACCCAGTTGATATATCCCAATAATTTCTGAAAATCATTTAGAGTTTTTAGGCGATGTTGTCTAATTTGAAAATTTTGTTGGATTGTTTTTGAAGCAGTGATTCTGTATCCTAAGTATTCCCATGAGATTGAATTTTATTTTCTGAAACTTCTAAGCTAAATTCTTGAAAATGCTGCTTAACTGCTTCAAACATTGATTATAAAGTCATTTTTATCTGGATGTACTATTATGTCATCCATATAGTGTAAGCACATTCCTTCTGGGAATTTTTTTTCCAACAATTTCTAAAGGTTGATCTACAAACAATTAACACAAGGTGAGGCTGTTTAAAATCCCTTGAGGAAGTACCTTCTATTGCTATTTTTTTGGTGGCTGTCCTTCATTCAAAGCAGGGACAATGAAACCAAATGTCTCTGCTTCTTTTGGCTGTAACAAAATTGTGAAAAAACAATCCTTTAAATCAATGACGAATAGTGAATGAGATTTAGGAATTAAAGCTAGATTGGGAATGCCAAGTTGCAAAGCACCCATAGGCACTATAACAGCACTGCTTTTTCTTAAGTCTGTTAACATTCTTCATTTACCAGATTTCTTTCTTATTACAAAACAGGGCTATTTCACCCAGAATTACTAGGTTCTATATAACCTGCTTCCAGCTTTTCCTTCATTAATTCCTCAAGTGCTTTTAATTTTTCCTGAGATAATGGCCACTGGTGCACCCATATAGGTTTTTCAGTAGTCCATTGTAAGGTAATGCATAGTGTTGAATTATAGGCCAAACTAAAATATCATTACTTAAAACAGGCATGCCTAGACCAGGTGGATCTTTTCCCAATCTGACAACATATTTTCTTTCAGGAGGAACCAGCAAGCTGGGATTGTAATCCACATTAAACATCATATTTTTAGGAACATTAGAAACCATGGGAATAGTTAACATAGCTCCCCATTGTTGTAACACATCTCTTCCCCACAAGGAAAGAGCAATAGGAGCTACATAAGGCTGAAACTTACCCTTTTGTCCATCTGGGCCTTGACATTCCAAGACATCTGTACTTTGTTCTATATAAGACAGGGTTCCTGATCCAATAAATGTAGCCTTAACTTTGGTTTTATTCCAATTTGTAGGATACATATGAGTAGCCATTATGGGCACATTTGCTCCGGTATTGACTAGCCTTTTAATTTTAATATTAAATTTTAAAAAATTTATTAAATGATAGCTGTGTAAATTAATTCAATCATGGGATACAGTGTGGTATATTCATATACAATTTGAAATATTTTCATCCAACTGTTTAACATAGCTTTCATGTCATTTTCTTAGTTATTGTGTTAAGATTTTTATATTCTACTCTTAGAAAGATTCATTTGTACCCTCGTAAGAGAAACTATAGAAGTGATCCCTCTAATCACCCTCCCTCCATACATTGTCCCTTACTTTTCCTTCCTGCCTCCTCATATTCTTATGTTATAATTAAATTATAGCTTTCATGAAAGCTATAAATTAGTTTCATATAGGGCTATGTACATTGAATACTTTTTCTTCCATTCTTGAGATACATTGATAATAAGAATATTTTCCAGCTCCATTCATGTAAACATGAATGACATAAAGTCTCCATCTTTCTTTATGACTGCATAGTATTCCATGGTGTACATATACCACAGTTTGTTGATCCATTCATGGATCAATGGGCACTTTGGCTTCTTCCAGAAGGTGGCAATTTTGAATTAGGATGCAATAAACATTCTGTTACAAATATTTTTGTTGTAATGTGGTTTTGGTCTTCTGGATATATACCTAATAAAGGAATTGCAGGATCAAATGGCAGGTCTATTTTTAGATGTCTAAGTGTTTCTCCAGACATCTTTCCAAAAGGAACGTATTAGTTTGCATTCCCATGAGCAGTGTAGAAGTGTTCCCTTTTCTCCACATTCATGCCAACATGTCTGGTTTTGGGATTTAGTGATATGGGCTAATCTTACTGGAGTTAGGTGGTATCTCCAAGTAGTTTTGATTTGTATTTTAATATTGTCTTTAAAAGTAATTTCACAATGAGGGCAAGAGTAATTTAATAATATATGCTGATAAACTTGCTTTCCAGTACTACCAAACCTCTTTTTCTGGTAATGGGAGAACTTTTTCCTTTTTGATAAGGAAGAATCAAAATTTGAGCTACTTGTTTTCCTGCCTTTAATTTTAATAACTTATTAGAAGAGAAAATTACAATAATTTCACCATCATAATCTTAGTCTATTATTCCTCCATATACATTAACTCCTTCCATTGTTAAACTCCTTCTTCCTAAAATTAATCGTACAGTTCCTGTTGGAATGCACCATAGATTCCAGTAGGAAGTTTTTAGGGAAACTATGTGGAGTAATTTCAGTATCCAGTAAAAAAGGAAGATCAAGAACAGCACTTCCTTGAATGGCATGAAATAAGTCTTGGACGTTTAATTGAGTTACAGGCTGAGAACTTAGTGTTTGAGAATTTAATTTATCAACCAATGAATTTACTGAGCTTCCTCTTGAATCTTCTGAGCATGTTAAGGCCACTGCTGTCTGAGTAGCTCATATTTGTATTCCCCAAGCCCCAATCTGTGCCCCCTGAGTCGTTTCCCAAAAGATGTTCAGTTTTAAGAGGCAAAATATTTCCATCTTTGTCCCTAAGGAATCTACACTCATTGGTCCAATGTTTGCTTTTTCCACAATAGTGGCAAATTACAGAAGGTTGAGTATTAGTTTCCTCCTTGATGTTATTATTATTGTTGTTGGTATTGTTTTTATGACATTCTTTCCTTGTATGCCCCAATTTACCACAATTATAGTACTTTGGGTTATTTTCAGCTACCTGTAAGACTGATGCAGTTGATTTAGCATGCATTTTCTTGAAAATTAACCCAGAAGGTCCCAGAACCGACCTCCCTGCATAGCTGAAGGTATTGTTCTATGGTCACATTTTCCTGGGCTTTTACTACTGCCAAGGCTTGTTTGCAATCTGCATTCACGTTATTAAATGCCAATCGCATGAGGAGTATACCTTGTGCCTCAAAGCCAGGAAAAGATCTTTCAATTGTCATCTGTAGTCTAGCAGCAAATTTAGAAAACATCTCACTATTACCTTGCATTATCTTTGGGAAAAATTGATTAACACCATGTATTCCATCCAATTTCTTCCAGGAGCGCAGACAAAACATTTTTTACTTGAATTAAAATGTCCTGAGATAAATCCAATTGAGCACTGTTTCATGCTCTCCAGAACCTGTTAATTGGTTAATTAAAGCTCCCATTCTATAAGTATGAAATTTGGCTTCCTCTGCTCACCATGATTTATCCTGTAAAATTGGCCTGGACTCAAAGTTGTTTCAGCTAGACTTTCTGAATCAATAGGTAAAAAATGGTGGTGCACAAAATGTGATAAAATACCAAGTACATATGGAGAAGTAGGGACATAAGTGTGAACAGCATTCTTCATGTTTTTAAGAAACTTAAACTCAGTTTGAATATAGGTTGCCAGTCCTTGGCTCCCATCAGTTCTAATGTCTAGCTAAACAGGAAAAACAGCTGGAGCTGCAGCAGAATTGGCTGCTGTTTCAGAAAGTTCAGTAATAGTACTAGGTGACTCATTAAGAAATTCAACTACTGAAATTTCTAAAGAAAAGTGGTATCTGTCCATGAATTTATAATTTCCAGGAGTTTTTTTTTTTTTTAATTGGATAGATTCCTGGTGGGGAGTTAGTATGCCAGGGTTCATCTGTCCAGGACCCATGATGAGGAGGGACTGTTGGAGGGTAGGGCTTGTATGAAGGTGCTGCAGCTTTAACAGAACCTGCTCGAGAATTGGCATGTGATGACAATATTTCTCCTCCTTTTGTCACTATTTCAGTCATTTTTTGGTTTGTATTTTGAAAAATTTTATTCATTGTCTGTAAACATTCTGTCATCTTTTTAAGGGAATTTAATTGATCTTCACTCTTAGAGACTACTTCTGAATCTGAACTACATTTAGAAGATCAAAACTGTGCAAATTTTCATTAGATAATTGTCTAGTGGAGTTAGTGGGTGCCTCTTCGTTTTTAGAATAAGAATGAACACTTTCATATACAGGATCAGTTGATATTAGCAGTTCTTCGACACCTTCTCTTCCCTCCATTTGGGTTAATAGGGATGGTTGCAGAGGAAAGCTTCTGTCTCAGAAGCGGAGGTGTCATAACATGGTGAAATGGTTCCAAAGCCACACAAATCAAATGAAAAGCACTCCAGCTTCCTTATTAATGAAGTCCCCTTTCTGATGGGCATGCTTAAGAGCTCTCCCAACACATTTCAAAACTGCAAATGTTAATTCAACCTTTTTTTCTGGAGAGAATCATTTACAGAGATTAACTACTACTCTGAATAGTACTCTCAAGTTGCATTTTGGAACAATGACTTGCATAAAAGCCAAAAGATTTCTTTAACAGAGCTACATACAAATCCTCTAATGTAATTACCTGATGGAGACTTATATTATTTCCCATGTTTCAAGCAAACTCCAGACATCCCACGTTCTTCCTTCATGGCACCATACCATCTGATTTTAGTGTTCTGATATCTTACTGCAAGAAGCTCTGGCAAGGAGATCTATGATGTCATGTGTTGGAGCCATTGTCCTGACCCTGGGGTAGCAAAGGCCTTTTCTCCATCCCCTCTTATTCCCTGCACCAATTGTTGGTGGAAAGTTCTGTAAGAGAATACTACAATCAGAATTCCATACAGAAAGTTTTTCCTGTTTTGCAAGTTCAGGTTTGCTTGCTTACCCAAGGCAGCTTAAGTTTCTGAAGAGGCTTACAGTGCTTTACAAAACTGCTTTTGCTTAAATCCTAGTTTTTATTAAAAGAGTGCATGTGAGGTGGGAGATTAAAATTATCGCACACACACTACAATAAATGTATTTGTGTCAGAATGTTCATTGCAGCCCAATTAATAATTCCTAGGATATGGCTCGGTGCCTATAGCTCAACCGGCTAAGGCGCCAGCCACGTACACCTAAGGTGGCGGGTTCGAATCCCCAGCCTGGACCCGCCAAACAACAATGACGGCTGCAACCAAAAAATAGCCGGGCGTTGTGGCGGACGCCTGTGGT
>CAUYTI010007717.1:0-26282 GCA_963575145.1 Galago senegalensis
CCCCCTGGGTAGAGTGCTATGGCTTCACTGCTCACAGCAACCTCCAACTCCTGGGCTCAAGCGAGTCTCCTGCCTCCACCTCCCAAGTAGCTGGGACCATAGGCACCAGCCACAACACCCGGCTATTTTTTGGTTGCAGCCATTATTGTTGTTTGGTGGGTCCAGGCTGGATTCGAACCTGCCACCTTAAGTGTATGTGGCTGACGCCTCAGCCTCTTGAGCCACAGGTGCTGAGCCAAAATAGAATAATTTTAAAGGAAAACTATATGTTTACTGGCTCAATCATTAACTTGAATGATACTGATTAATGTTCTATATCTATAGAATATTGTTTATATATAAATTATATGATCAGTATAACATATAAGAATGCATTCTATATGTAATATACATTATGTTACACATATGCATGTATAGTACTATAAAATATGCACATATTATCTGTACATAGTACACAATATATACTTAGTAGAATTATATAGACTATATAGTATCACATAGAGTATGGGATATGTTATAGAAATATGTGTAGACGTATATGCTATCTCATTTTATCTTCATAATGATACCAAAAGTATTGACTTGATTTTCTAGAGAAGTATACAGAGGAAAGAGTGGTACCTTGAATTTGTAAATAATTTAAGCATGTCTATAGAATCTAAAATCTACTTACAAACACTTCATTTTTTTTTTTTTTTAGAATCTCACTCTGTCGCCCTGGGTACAGTGCCATGGCATCATCATAGCTCACAGCAACCTCAAACTCTTGGGCTCCAGCAATCCTCTTGCCTCTGCCTCCTGAGTAGGTGGGACTACAGGTGCCTGCCACAACACCCAGCTGTTTTTTAGCGATGGGTCTCACTCTTGCTCAGGCTGGTCTTGAACTCCTGAGCTTAGGCAATCCACCATCCTTGGCCTCCCAGAGTGCTAGGATTACAGGTGTGAGCCATCTGCCCTGGCCTCATACACTTTCAACATGAGATATTATTAATGCACTGTTCTTCTTGCTATCTTTGACTATGTTCAGAAATAAACATTTTTTAGACTTTCAACAGAAATGCACAGTAGCAAGATTTTCTGAACACAAAGCATAGGGCAAGTTGGTGGGGGTGTCATGTAGACTAGAAATCATGCCAGATCAAATTCCAGAAACCATTTATCAAGGATGTTTTCTTCAGCCCTGAACTTTATCGGATCTTCCTCTTCTTTTATATTTCTCATTAGTTTTTCTTAAATCACAAGAAGTTGTAAATTTATAACTATCATAACAAATTTTTCTATACTTCATTTACTTTACACGTATAACGAATAGTGTAATGGAAAGAAAGGGTAAATATCATAAACAAAATTCAAGAACACATGCATCTCATTTTTTAAAATTTCAGAGTGTAAAATTGTTCACGTTGTTTGCCTTTGTTAGCTAAAGTTCCAGCAAAGTAGTGAGCCCTTCACCCACAGGGGTGCCGTAATAGCCTTCTATTGTGCCCACTTAGCTGAGAGCACACCTATCCTGCTCCCTCCTCCCCTCTCGTCTTCCCTGAATGTCAGTGTGTTTTTCCCGCTCCCTCCTCCCCTCCCTGAATTTAAGTGTATTTTTTCCTCTCATGTGGGCATGTAGTTCTTTATATGTTGTTTCCTATTAGTGTTGAGCACACTGGATACTTGCTTTCCCATTTTTGTGATACTTAACTAAGAAGAATGTGCTTCAGCTCCGTCCAAGTCAATACAAAAGATATAAAATCTCCATCTTTTTACAGCTAAATAGTATTCTGTGGTATACATATACCACAGTTCCTTAATCCGTTCATGAGTTGATGGGAACCTGGGTTGATTCCACATCTGGGCAATGGTGAACTGAGCTGCAGTGAATGTTCCAGTGCAAATGTCCTCATGGTAAAATGATTTTGTTTCTTCTGGATATACTTTGGGACAAAGAATAGGAAATAAGCAATGTTGGGTATTCTTTATGTCTTTTTACTCAAGACTGGCTGTCCTAATAATTGTCAATGAACTCTCAGAATAGTGGAGCTTTCACAGAAATTTCTGCTGCCTGATCTGTTTTATAAGTTGGAAAACTTGGAGGACAGATAATGATGGGGAAAAATGTCCTCATTTTCCTTTACAGTCTTCAACTTATGCTCTTAAGGGTGTACTGAAAAGCCCAATTTATAGGCTTTAATCAAGCTTTCACTACAATTCATCAAAATTTCGGTTCTTTTCTTAATTTATTGCAACACATCATTTTTTGTGGCAAATGTGCTCAGAGACATATGCATTGTATGCCTTTTCTTAAATTAAAAGATAAACAAAGAGTGAATTCTGCAAAGAGAACAGATGCCCTAATTCTATGTTCTATATTTATCACCAGACTGTGAAATCGTCATCTCTTTTTGAGAATGGTTAGAACCTCAGCTCTTCTTTTAGATGGTATTTTACTGGTAGGTTTGCACAGGCCATGTGCCTTCTGTGGATACATGGGAAGCATGGCCTGTGAAATAAAACGACTCAGGAATGTGACTAGTTTGTGAGGCTGTCAGAGCTGGGTGAGTTCTCTGCACGCACAATAGAGGAGGTGAGGCCAATCCATTTAACACATCACCTTAAGACTGAGGCCCTGCTAATTTGCTCCAGGCAAAATGTTCAAGACAGCAGGTGCTTGGCAGTTAATTCAGTCAGATCCCAGTTGAGATTAACTTCCATGGGAGGAATAAGGTCTCTTCATTCGGTATTACGTGTGAACTCTGCAATTCCCATGTCAGCCTTTGCAGAGTGTAAGGACTGACTTGTAGTCCTGGCTAGGTTTGTCCCTAGCCCTAAGAAGGAGCTCTGCCTTTCTTTCTCTCAGCCGCAGGTGCCCATCTCACAACCAGCTCGAGTGCACAGGAGGTTAATGCAGCCCACACCCGCCACACATGCCAGTCGCCTGGTTTTTCTTCTTCTAATGAACGTTTCCCTGTACTGTTGTAGTTTTCAGCTGGGAGCTGCCCAACCACACACGGTGCTAAGCCAGAACTAACCTTTTCACTCAACTTTGCCTGGGCAGATGGCGTGTGCACTGTTGTGTGCAATCCATTTCCATGCCAGTGGGCGTTCTGGACTTTTCAGAAGCAATTTCAAATATATTTTAAAATCAAATGTGATGCAAAAGTCTGTGTTCGAAGTGCTTGTTTCTTCCTGATGTCATAGCTAACTAAGGTTAAGCGAAATCAAGTTATTTCACACTTTGTGTGGAAGGACAAATTTTTGCCTAAATAGATTAAGAGTTGCAAAAAGCTTCCAGCTATATCAATGACAGCAATTTGGGAAATGAGAAAATATGGTGAGAAAATGCCTCCCAGAAAATATCAGTTACCATCATAGTTTATAAAGTTTCAGTGAGAAAACTAGTTTTAAAAGAATCACTGGACAAAACCGAGATCTACTGTTTTTAGTCTTTAATTACCCAGCCCTTAGTGTCTCTAGACTCAGTTCTACCTCTTAACATAAACCGTCAAGGTACGTGAGCACTTCTGCAAGCAAGAGTCCCGAAGCCCAGCTCTCCAAGGCCCACAGTGGAGGTGCCATGATCACTAGGAGCAGGAAGTATCAGTGCTGTGCTTTCTTTCTCACTGTCACATTGAGGAGTTCATGAAGAAATTCACCTTTGAAAGACCCCAGGAGTCCAGCAGTAAAGATACCATGTAACACTGTTTAATTCAGTATTTCTAAATTTTATGTGAACGTGGAATAATGTGGCTCTTAAATGCTAGGAGATGTCCTTCGGTGATTATTGATTAAATAATTTTTTAAAACTCCATTATTCTACATTTTATGGATATTTACATTTCACTTATTGGCATCTTAGTTGTGTTTATTAAAAATTCAAAATTTCAAGTTAACATAACACTTCATATTTCATCATTTTAATTTTATTATTTCATATGTTGAATATCTGATATCTCAGAAATTAATGAAAGTAACATTGAGAAAATTAACAAACTCTGGTCCTCAGAGTCTCTGATCAGGTTTTTTATTCTTGTAAAGTCAGTATTTTTAATCTCTTTGATCGTTTCAATTAACTGATCAACTAACATACCTTGTAGCCACTCTATATGGAGTTAATTTTATTGTTTTAGCCTTAAGTGTCAAGTCAAATTGAAGTTCAGTAAGTATCTGTCAAAGTTAGAACTCAAATTGCAAATCCATTCCCCTCTGATTTAATTTACGGGCTTTATACCATACAAATGATTGGCATAATCCAAACCCTTTGGAAAAAAGTAATAGATACTTTTAGTTAGCGTCCAGACAAATCACTATGATGCTTGGGTTCCTGGACAAAGTTTATAGCACAGATAGTAAAAAGTGTAGGTGTGAGAAATTGATGAAATGGGACATAAAACATGGAACTTGAAAGCAGTATACCCTAAAAGAAAGACTCGGTATTTACATGATAAGAAGAAGGAAAATATTTGGACACCCAGGTAGTACCAGATGCCATATAACCTTGTCACTTGAAATGATTCTGGCAATGATTTGGCAGGTGCCACACTGTGGGTGCCATATGTCTGGTGGTCTTGCAGAGCTGAGCTGCTGCGGCTGAACCGGTGTCATTTCTGTGACTCACACTGCGCCAGATAGCCGCCCACATTCCTTACCTCCTCTGCGCTGTCTCCCTCTCTATCCCACTCTGCACCTCGTTTTCAGAATCAACCACCTAATTATTCCAGAATTGATAATGAATGAACAGAGAATCTCTGTAGGACTCTCATGTGTTTCTCAGAAAATGCTTTTTGCGCATTCAAAAGACAAAGATTGCTGAATCTATCAGTCTTCTTTGAGGTAATACTGATCTAACTCCTCCGCCCCCCAAACCCAGTCATACAAAAAGCTGTCTTTGAGTACTTGCTATGTCCTGGTTAAATTTCTAATCACTTTCCATAATTTTCTTTTGTGATTGTCAAGGCAACATGGGATTGCTTTACAAATAAGGAAAACAGGGTTTAAATCATTCATACAGCTGGTGTCAGAGTTGGGAATCAGCTCTACCTCCTCTGCCTCTGAACTGTATTGTCTCCTACTTGCCTTTTTATAGTTTCTTATCTTCAGAAAAGGGTTTTATAGCCTCTCAAATACAGCCAGACACCCTCAGTCATCTGGCAGATGCTGGTGTTTTTCTCTACTTTGGAGATTTAGCTTAGAGAGCAATAATGTTGGCATCAGCCACAAACTAAGTGTTATGGAGATAAACATTTAGGAATAAGAGGATGTTCATTAGATTTTTTAAAATCCAATTTTAGGTCAAGGAAATGTAATTTCCTTTGTTCTTTCATTAAATGTACCTTAAAAGGTACATATAATAAAAAGTTGAAATAAGTCTATGGATCCTGCTTTTCAGCAGTGTACCTCGACTTCAGTCATGATTGTTAAAGAGTCTTTACAGAGACTTACACAGACAGTTTATTCCACTTCTGAACACTTATCAGTATTTCTTGTACAAGTTAACATGCGTGTCTTACCACTGCTAGCAAGTAGAAATATTCTCATATATTTTGGCTGAGGTCACCAGTTTGCAATAGAATATTATGAAACCTCACATAGCATTTAATGTGATTTCTGCATGTATTATTTGTGAAAAGAAGTCATACTTGCCTATACTCTTGACCACTTTTAGGTTGAAAAAGTAAACATTGGTACTATACAGGGTTTCCTAAAAGTCAGCCCTAAGCCCCATACATATCGTCAATGGGGAGTTATAGCTAATTGAACCTTTATTTACAAACTATTTATTACAAAATTTTACAAAGAGGTGGCCAAAGCTGGGTTTCAAAATAGAGACTTTTTGTAAAAAAATTTTGTAAACTTTTGTAATAAATGTTTTGTAAATAAAGGTACAGTTAGCTACCATTTCCCATTTTCCCTGTGTATGGTAACTTTAGGGGAGACATTTGGGACACACTGTGTATGTGTGTGTGCACATAAAAGCTTTCCACAAGAGGATATTCTGATTTTAAATTGTACCAAGCTGCAGATACCAGTATCTTAACTTTCAGGCCAAAAAGAATGAATGACTGGAGTTTAGGACAACATCCCCAATGAGGTTGGTAATCTAATACAACAGATAGAGCCGAATTAAGAAGATCCTTCACAGGCTTCCCCTCAGAGAACACCCAGATTTTAATTCATGAAGCCAAGATGACCTTAAAAGTGTTTATCTGTTTAATATGTAAGGGCTAAATTTCCAGGCAGTTGGAAAAGTGTACAAAACTCCCTCCAATTTATTCCACCTCCTTCCCAACTTTGCCCATCTACACAGTGTCAGCCTCGGAACATCCAGTGAGGCTGGGTGAACAGAGGCATCTCGGGGGCGAGGCTCGCAGCCTGAGAAGTCCAGTTATAGTAAGAACATATTTCGACTAGGGAAGGAAACAGGCAGAACCCAGGAGTGAAGGCTGGGAGTCCCTGTTACTTATTTGCAAGGTTTGAGCTGTCACTAGCGTGGCGATAAGAAGCAGCCAGCAAGAGATAGCAACCTAAAGTGATGAATGACCACACGGAGAACTGCACATATATATCTGTTCTTCAGTCACAGAACTGAGAGGAGGTTTCACCACCATAAACTCTACTCACAATTCACTCTCTGACAGCTAATGAGCAACTAGACTGTATAAAGTTAACCTTGATCAACAGAGGAAAAAAAATAAACCACCTGAGAAGGTGACAAGAGGCTGAGAAATAGCAAATTGAAGGAAAAGGAATCACATTCTAAAGCTCAAGGAAATAACATGCCAGAAAATGATTTTTATATAATTAAGAAAAAAATTGAACGAGGCTAGGCATCCTTAGGAAATGCAAGAAGACACAGTCTCCAACAGAAGGGAGCCTGTCAAAAGATGAAAAAGCTGAGATGGAAAAAAGAGAAAAAGATAGATTAAAAACAATATAAGGGAAGTAGAATGTAAAAGAAAATTAAACTTACAAGGTAGGCAGTAAAGAGAAGAACTGGTACTTCCGGAAACTCGCCTGATTTAATGGGGTTGAACATAACATGGTCTGCTAAATTAGATGTGTGAGTGTTGAACCAAATGGACAAGCCATGTGGAATATGACAAAATGGAGCCATTCCTCAAAACATACCCCAGTATAAACTCCAAATGGATCAGAGAAATCAGTTTAAAAATAAAAGCACACGAGTGCTAGAGGGAAGTATGGCTATATTGCTCTATAATCTTAGAATGAAGCAAACTTTCCTAACTAGGACCCAAATTCTAGAAGTAATCAGGCAAAAGTTTCAATAATTTGATTAAAGTAATTTTAAAAAAATCTTTGCATAGCAAAATAAAATGAAATGACACTGACAATGTTTGCAAGTTGTACCAGAGGTGGAGGGTTAATATCCTGGTGACATAAACAGCTTCTAAAGTGTAGATATGAAGAAGGCTAACAATTCTATGGAAAAAGGATCAAAAGACAGTAAAATAACAGGTCACAGGGAGAAAAGTAAATGGCCTGTAGGTATATGAAATATACTCAAATTTACCCATGAGAGAAATGCATATCTAAGCTACATTCAGAAACCATTTCTCTCACCTAAATCGAAAATTTTAACCATTTATTTTATTGGTGAGACTGTGGAGATAGAAGATGATTCCTTCATACATATCTGATAGAAATGCACAATGATATAAAACCCTAGGGAAGAGAAGTTAGTAATTGGTAACAAATTATTTGGTGACTTTGACCAAAAATTTTGCTTCTTAGCTTTGATCCCAAAGATACATTGGCAAATTTTGAAATAGCAAATTCTAATTTGTTAAAACAAATTTTTTAATAACAAAATACTAGAAATAATTCCAAAGTCCATCAACTGGGCACTGGTTGAATATACTACTACTAATCTCCAGTGTGGAGCACTATGCAGTTGTAAACATGAGTGAAGCGTATCTCAACACACAGCCATGGGATGACCTCTGGAATGGACAGGGTCCTGCAAGACAAGAAGGAAAGAAAAGTAAGACACCAAAAGGGCATGTGATATGCTATCATTTTATCTAAGAAAAATACACATTTAATTTCAATAAGCACAAGTTTTTATTGTAAAAACAATAAATTATAGTTGTATATCTTATATTTAAGGGAAGAAAGAGAGGTTGTGACTCATGAATATGAATATGATGTGAAATAATTAAATCAAGCTAACTGACACATTTATTGCTACAAATACTTATCTTTTTTCGTAGTAAGAACATTTGAAATTTACTTTCTTAGTGATTTTGAAATGCATAATGCACTATTACTTCCTGTATTCACCATGCTGTGCAATATGCCTCAAGGTAAGCATAAAATCATATTCCCTTATCTAATTGAAGGTTTGGACTCTTTGCCCAGCACCTCCCCATCCTTCCCTGCCCCAGCCTCTGGCCACCACCATTCCACCCTCCATTTCTCTGCAGATTCTACATGTTAGTGAGATAGCACAGCATGGTCCATTCATGTGTTGATGGACAGTTAGGTTGATCCATAACTTGGCTGATGTGAATAGTGTTGCAATGAATATGCACAGATACCTATTTCTTCAACATACTAATTTCAAATCTTTTAGGTAAATACCCAGAAGTAGGATTCTGGAATCATATGGCAATTCTATTTTTAGTTTTTCAGAGGAACCCCCTATACGGTTTGCCTAATGGTGATACTAATTTACATTTCCGCCAAGAGGGTACAAGGGGTATCTTTCTCCCATATCCATGCAAATGCTTACCTTTTGTCTTATTGCTATCAGCCATTCTGATAGGTCTGAAGTGATATCTTACTGTGGTTTTAATTTGCATTTCCTAATGATTAGTGATGTTGAGGATTTTTTCATATATCTGTTGGTCATTTGAATGTCTTCTTTTGAGAAATGCTTATTCAGGTATCTGTTGAATTTTCACTAAATTATCTGTTTTCTTTCTAAAGAGCAGTTTGAGTTTTTTATGTTTTGAATATTAACCACTTGTCAGGCATATGACTTGAAAATATTTTCTCTCAAGTCTTATATTGTTTCTTCTTCTGTCAATTTTTTGTTTTTGTTTTACCAAGCTATTTTTTTTAAGTAATCCCAATTGTCTATTTTTGTTTCTGTTGCTTGTGCTTTTGGAGTTAAATATTGAAAATCATCGTCCAGACCAATATTGTGTAGCTTTTCTCTTACGTTGCCTTCTTAGTTTTACAGTTTCAGGTCTTATGTTTAAGCCTTTAAACCATCTTGAGTTAGGATGGGTGGAGGGAGGATGATTGGTGGGACCACACCTATGATCCATCTTACAAGGGTACATGTGAATCTTTCTAAATGTAGAATATAAATGTTTTAACACAATAACTAAGAAAATGCCATGAAGGCTATGTTAACCAGTTTGGTAAAAATATTTCAAATTGTATATAAAACCAGCACCCTGTACCCCATGATTACATTAATGTACACAGTTATGATTTAATAAAATAAATAAATAAACCATCTTGAGTTGATTTTGGTGTGAGACAAGGGTTGGATTTTATTCTTCTACATATGGGCATTCAGTTTCCTGTTTATTCAAGAGACTGTCTTTTTCCCATATCATTGAAAATCAATTGATGGTACATGTGTGGCTTCATTTCTGGGCTCTCTGTGCTATTCCATCATCATGAACCGTCTTATGGAATTGGGAAAAGAAGAACAATCTAATCCCAAACCTAGCAGAAGGAAAGAAATAACCAAAATTAAATCAGATATTAATGAAATTGAAAACAAAAGAATCATTCAGAAAATTAATGAAACAAAAATTGGGTTTTTTGAAAAAATAAATAAAATCGAGAAAACTTCAGCCAGATTAACTAGAAACAGAAAAGTAAAATAGAAACAATCAGAAACAATAAAGGGGAAAATAACAACAGATGCCACAAAGATATAAGAGATCATCCCTGAGTACTACAAGAAACTCTATGCCCAGAAATTTGACAGTGTGGAGGAAATGGATCAATACCTGGAATCACACCCTCTTCCTAGACTTAACCAAGAAGAAATAGATCTATTGAACAGACTATTTCAAGAACCAAGATTGAAGAAACAATAAAAAAATGTCCCAACAACAAAAAAAAAATGCACTGGTCCAGTATGGCTTCACACCAGAATTCTATCAAACTTTCAAAGAAGAGCTTATAACCATACTGCAGAAATTATTCCAAAAAAAAAATGAGAAGGAAAAATTCTCAATAAAATCCTAGCCAGTAGATTACAGCTACACATTAAAAAAACATTTAACACAACCAAGTAGGTTTCATCCCAGAGATGCAAGACTGGTTTAACGTACCCAAGTCCATAAAGCTAATTCACTATATCAACAGAAGCAAAAACAATGACCATATGATTCTCTCAAGAGATGCAGAAAAATTGTTCAATAAAATATAAACTTCCAAATTTAACTAAAACAAATTGGATATTCAAACAAATCAGTATTCATGGAGGATATTTTTAAAGTGGCCAAAAAAAAAAAAGGCCTTCCAAACAGAAACTAATAAGGGAATAGTTTATCTTATGTTTTGACAGTATCATAAAATCAAATTAAATAAAAATGTATGGTACAGGAAAATAAATAGATCTGTTAAAACTAAATACAAATTCAGATAGACATTCATATTTAATTAAATATTTAGGGTTTTTTTGTTTTTCACAATAATGACATTCAGTTTGGCTTAGGAAAGATCAGTTGTTTTGATTAGTTTTTTAAGTATTCAATCAGTTTGATAACATAGTGTTTCCTGAAGACCAATTTGATAACTTAGTGATACTGACAACCAATTCTTTGAGCATTAAAAAGTGCTACATGAAGTAAGGGATTTCAGGGTTCAAACCAGACTACATTGGCTAGATAATGCCAATTTTATTAACTTTAAAATTAGGGGAAAATAAGTGAAGAGAAACGAGGTATGGGACATACTACCCCAAAATATGGCATCCTGGATTCATCAAATGCTTTTTCTGCATCTAGTTTTTTTTTTTTTTTATTTTGAGACAGAGCCTCAAGCTGTCCCCCCAGGTAGAGTGCCATGGCATCACACTCACAGCAACCTCCAACTCCTGGGCTCAAGCGAGTCTCCTGCCTCAGCCTCCCATGTAGCTGGGACTACAGGCGCCCGCCAGAACACCCGGCCATTTTTTGGTTGCAGCCACCATTGTTGTTTGGCGGGCCCAGGCTGGGGATTCGAACCCACCACCTTAGGTGTATGTGGCTGGCGCCTTAGCTGCTTGAGCCACAGGCGCCGAGCCTTCTGCATCTATTGATATGATCATATGATCTTTGTTTTTGCTTCTGTTTATGTGGTGAGTCACATTTACTGATTTGAATATGTTGAGGCATCCTTGAATCCTTCAGCTGAAGCCAGCTTATCATAGTGAATTATCTTTCTGATGTGCTTTTGATAGTATTTTGTTGAGGATTTTTGTATGTGTGTTTATAAATGATTTTGGTCTGTAGTTTTCTTTTTCAGCTGTGTCCTTTCTTGGCTTTGGTTTCAAGGTGATATTGGCTTTGTAGATTAAGTTAGAGAGGATTCCCTCCTTATCAATGTTATGGAATAATTTCTATAGTAGGATTATTATCAATTCTTCTTTGTAGATCTGGTAGAATTTGGCTGTGAATCCATCTGATCTGGGACTTTATTTTGTTGGGAAATTATTTTATTACTGCTTCAGTCATGCTGTTTGCTTTTGGTCTGTTCAGGATTTCTATTTTTTTCTGATTCAGTCTGGGGAGGTTGTATGTTTTCAGGAATTTATCCAATTTCTCTACATTTTCTGTTAAATAGTTTGTATGTGTGTAGACATTTTTATAGTAATTAAGGGATATTTTGTATTTCTGTGGTTATCATTTGTAATGTCTCCTTTTTCATTTCTGATTCAGTTTATTTGAGTCCTTTCTTTTTTATTTCTGGTTAATATGGCTTGTGGTCCATTTTTTTTCATTTTTTCAAAGAACCAATTTTTTGTTTTGTTAATCCTTTATATAGTTTGTGTGACTTCCATTTTGGTTAATTCTGCTCTGAGCTTTGTTATTTTCTTTTTCCCGCTGGCATTGGGTTTTATTTGCTCTGCTTTTTCTAGTTCTTTGAGATGCAACATTAGATTGTTAACTTGTGATCTTTCTGTCTTTTTGATGTAGACATTTAAGGCTGTGAACTTAAATGTAGACATTTAAGGCTGTGAACTTTCCCCGTAGGACTGATTTTACCATGTCCAATAAATTTTGAACTCTTCTCTCCTCTTTGTTGTGCTGTTTGAGGAATCTTTTGATTTCCATCTCAATTTTATGACTAACCAAAAGATCATTCAGCAGCAGGTTGTTTAATTTCCATGACTTTGTGTAAATTTGAGTGTTTCTTTTAAAATTGATCTCTAATTTTATCCCACTGTAGTCTGAGAAGATACATGGTATGATTCTGATTCTTCTGAATTTACTGAGACTTGTTTTGTGATCTAGGATATAATCAATCTTGGAAAATATTCCATGTGCTGGTAAGAAGAATGCATATTCTTTACTTTTGAGGTAGAGTCTTCTGTAAGTGTCTGTTAGAGGCATTTAAAAGGGTCTAGAGTTCCTTTTAAATCCAATGTTTCTTTATTGATTTTTCTGCTTCAATTTGTACAGTTCTGTCAGTGGGGCATTGAAGTCCTCAAGAATTATGATGCTACTATTAATTTTTTTACTTAGATCAAGCAAAATTTGCTTTATGAATATGAGAGTTCATTTGTTAGGTACATATATCTAGTATTATTATGACTTCTAATTGAATTGTTTCATTTACCATTATATTTTTTCTGTCTTTTTTTTTTTTTAACCATTGTTGATTTAAAGCCAATTTTATCTGACATGAGAATGGCTATATTGCTCAGTTTTGGTTTCCATCTGCATGGAATTTTTTTTCATCCCTTTACCTTAAATCTGTGCAAATCCCTGAAAGTTAAATATGTTTCCTAGAGACAGTATATATAGTAAAACATCTGTAAGTTGACAACCTAAGGGAATGTAATATCCTGGTCAAGATATGGAGGTAGCCAATGGAAGTTCCTTTGAGTACATATAGTGCATGTACAGTCTGTGAAAATTAAGTCAACTTAAGGAAGTGGTCAATGTAAGGAGGTGGTTAGCTGTAGCGGTTCTACTATACTTGGGTTGTGTTTTGTCATCCATTCAGCCAGTCTGTTTTTTAAGTAGAGTTAGGAAGGCTGTTCACCTTGAGTGTTAACTGCTATGTGGAATACTGTTCTTTTCGTCATGTTGGATGATGTTTTGCTTTCCTTTTTTTGCTACTGTTTTATAAGAGCTTTAACTTTTGGGTATTTTTACACCAGTTTCTGTCGTGCTATTCATGTGTAATGCACTTTTAAGCATTTTCTATAGGGCAAGTCTAATTGTGACAAACTTTCTTAGAGTTTGCTTGTGTGGAAAAGTCTTTATTTCTCTATCATGTATGAAACTCAGTTTTGCAAGATACAGAATTCTTGGCTGGCAGTTAATCTATTCAGGAAAACTAAAAATGAGGTCCCAATCCCTCTGTCTTATAAGATATTTGCTGAAAAGTCTGTTGTTAGCCTAAATTTTCCTTTGTAGATTAGTTGTTGTTTTCATCTTGCAGTACATAGAATTTTTTTTCTCCTTCACTTTGACTTTAACCAGATTGATGATTACATGTCTGGAGATGTCCTATATGCTATGAATCTTCCTGGCATTTGATGACCATCTTGTATCTGGAGATCTGAATCTCTGGTGATACCAAGGAAATTTTCCAGAATAATTCCCTCAAATAGGTTTTCCATACGTTTTGCTTTTTCTTCTTCTCCCTCGAAAATGCCTCTAATTTGAATATTGGTTTGCTCCATATGGTTCCATATTTCTCTAAGTGATTGTTTATTTTTCTCCTTTTTTTTTTCTATATTACTGACTGACTAGGTTAATTGAAAAGCTTAGGCTTCAAGCTCTGTAATTCTGTAATTTCTCAGTAAATTTCTTCTGCTTGGTCTAGCCCATCGTTAAAGCTTTTTGCTATATTTTGAAATTCTCTGAGCAACTCTTTCCTTTAAGTGATGATATATCCTTCCTGATGTTATCTCTCTCTCTCTTCAGTGACTTTTTTACTTTTCCACTGATCTCTTGAAGTAGTTTTTGGCATCTTTTGTTAGTTTCAACTTCCTTTTCAGTCCCATTCATCTTATTTGTCATCCATATTCTGAATTCTTTTTCTGACATTTTGACAAAATATTTTTTGCCGGGATTCATTACTTTGGATCTATTGTGATCTTTTGGCAGTTTCAAACTAGCTCGTTTTTTTTGTTTGTTTGTTTGTTTTTTTAAGGTTGCTTGACTTCTTTTGCTTGTTTCTTCTCCTCTGAAACCTATTCTCTCAGCTCAGGGCAGCTTTGTCTGCAGCACACTTATTCTCCCCTGCTGGAAATACTCCTACATTGTGAATAGAAGAAGAGGTGCCACATGGCATTTTTGTGACCTCTCTGGGGGGCTGACCCATCAGGAGAAGAGTGGATGCACAGAAAGCCTGTAATACAGTTGTTCTGTTCCCCTTTGATCATCTCAGTCCAACCTGATGCTGGATGATCTTGGTGGAGAGTAGTGAGCTGTTCCCCAGGCACTATTGGTGTCTCTGTCCACAGAGACTAGCACTGGGGAGATTGCTCTACCCAGTTCTCCTTAAGGTGGTGGCAGCGGCAACTGCATGAATCTATTCAGGCAGTGGTCATGTGTGTCAGGGATGTGAGTATTCACTCCACCCAGATCCAGGTGCAGTCATAGCTCATGGCTAGTGGGTCTCTAGTGGAACACTGGACCATGGGGGTGGTTTCCAACCCATTGTAGGTTGGAGTGGCTGTGCTGAGCAACAACATGAGAGCCTCAGAGACAGAGGCACAGGGTGAGCATAAGTGAAAGAGCCTGTGGGGTGAAGCCATGGGACTGAGCCACTGGGAAGCTGGGGCCCTCTCCCCCTGCCCACGTCCCAAGGAGGCAGTTGCTACAGGGCTTCTCTAGTGGTGTCAGTGGCACCTATTCTGCTCCAATCTTCCATGGTTCTTGGTGCTCAGTCATGCAGTGCACAAAAGCATCTGCTCTTACTACTGCCTCCCAGACTGGCCAGGGTGATGTGAGAGTAGCTGCAGCAATCCCAGCCCTTTGTAAACCAGGTGCTACGGACCTAAGAACTCAGAATGGCATCAACTATAGCAACCCAGGAATGGAAGCCACCAGGTCCCTGCATGGGGCTGATGTTTGGTGCAGGGACTCTAAGCAGATCCCTGGTCATTGTGGGGTTGGGAGGCTACTGCCAACAGGGGGAATGTAGAATCCCAGGATTCCTTCTCCTGTCCTTCCCCACCTGCAGATGTCTCCCCAGCTACCTTCTGATCTTGCTGAGTGGATCACTCTGTCACCTTCTCCTTCATTCTTAGCATCTCCAGTGGTTTCTCTGCTGATTCACATGCTGTCTCCAAGGAGGCCCATCTGTAGTAGGCATCTGCTTGAAACTTTCAATATTCTCTTTGAGAGAAGCATGCATGGGCTCTTTCGATTCCTAGGTCTTCCCACAGCAACCTTACTATTTCCTCACTAATTACTGAGTAAAATAAAACCATCAATATATCATTTTATAGATATACAAGGATCATGATTTCATCTTTCTTTAAAAATTAACATGTTTTTGTAATTTCTCAGTAAATTTAACTTTGAACATAAGTTTACTTGCCTAATACAAATTTGAAAAAAAAAATAGAAAATAGTTGATGACTTCCAAATAAGTTACGTGAAAATGTAGGTCATAAAACAAAATCTATAGTACCAATTTATTTGTGCTTATTTTTCTTTTACAAACCCAATGAGCTTCTCTCTCTTTTTTAAAATTTTTTAAATTTTTATTTATTTATTTATTTATTTATTTTTTGGCCAGGGCTGGGTTTGAACCCCCCACCTCCGGCACATGGGGCCGGCACCCTACCCTTTTGAGCCGCAGGTGCCACCCAGGCTTGTCTCTTACTGCTGCTCTCCCTGCAGGAGCCCTGCTGGGCTCTCACCGTCATGTCTGTGTTTTCACAGCACATCTCTTCAACTGACTTCAGGCCAAGTGTGAGCAGATGCTCTCCCCTTAAATATTCCAGAACTCAACTCACAATAGGCTTAGAGTTTAATAACATGTTATTGAAGGGTTGGGGAAAACAGAGTGGAATTAATCTGTGAAGGATAGGGGACAAATCTAAATGCTAAATGTTCTGTATCTTTCTATGTGGAGTCCATGAGGAAGGATGCGCCAGAGGGTCATCCTTCATCTTTGGCCGTTTATCTTCTTCATAGCTGTGTCCTGCTACAAAGCTGAAGAGGCTGCCATGCTTCTAGCAACCTAGAATGAGAAAACTCTGCCTTTGTAATAATCTGCACAAAAATGAAATTGTGTGCCTAAAGAACAGGTCACCTAACTTTCCATCAGAAACATCTACATTTAGATTTCTTTGTCCTTGAGATATTAGAAAGGAGTCAACCATACATCATTGTGACCAACCTCACCCATAATCAGGAGAGAGAATGCCTGAAACACCAAGTCCGTCTTCTCCCCTACAAAGAGGCAGTTTGTGGACTTTCCAAATAGCTATTTTTCATCTTGTTGTTTAACCCCCACATTCAATATTCAGCAACAGGAATAAATTTTTTGACAGCATAAAAAATAGTCACTTCTCATGGCTTCATGTATTTTTCATATTTTCTTCTAAATAGTAATAATAATAATAATAAAAGAAGTGTGATGGCTCATGCCTATAATCCCAGAGCTTTCCGTGGCCAAATTGAGAAGGTCTCTTGAACCCAAGATCTTGAGGTTGCCGTGAGCTGTGATTGTTCCCTGCTCTCCAACCTGGGCAACAGTATGAGACCCTGTCTACAAAAGTAACAAGAACACTAAGTATAACAATCATGGTAATGATTGCAATGGCAACAAAGAACTTAATAAAATAAAAGTGAAAAAATATATGTAAATAAAAGAATTTGAATGATGCTAGAAATGTTTCCATTTTTACAAATATAATATTTAGTGAAAATTTCTTAGTATACTATTCGTTTTATTACAACAATTTTATTTTTAAAAAACCTATAAGGCTTGGCTACTAAACCATCTGATAGGCATCTCATGTTTTATTTGCAAATAAAAATAAAATCAATTCATTTTTGAATGTCAGATTTTCTAGTCAAAATTTTTCCAGACAGTTTTTGTCTTAACATGTGAAGAGAGTGCTGTGAGGGTTGCTTCTTTGCTCACCAAGTTAGATGTGACATAGATAATCTAACACGGGTTCAGCTAATTTTTGGCTATTGTATTTGAGGTTTCATTAAAATGTTTCAATGTATTGTAATCCTAGAATATTTTCAGGCCATAAAATCATACACATGTGTGATTTCCAGTTTCTATTTTTATTACTATTATCATTATTATTTGTAATGTTGGGACTCAGAAAACAGCACTCTAACATGAAAGATTTAGAGGCAGCTCAGAAATAGCTATGCTCCTATCTCTCTGTCTTACTCTCACTCCTGAAGCAAGCCATGGAAACTAGAATCCCTCTTCCCCAGGGGAAAATATAGAAAACAGAACCTCTTTTCCCAAAAGCCAGCCATAAAACCTAAAATTATTCTCTGTAAAAACTGGCCATGTCAGGAGCAATGACGTTGGCCCCATAAAGGTTCACTGAAAAATCACTGATGTGAGACAGATTAACTGGAGAAAAAATATATTCAATTTATTTTTATTTTAATTTAAGGATCCTATACACAGGAGCCTTAAGAATGAAAACTCAAAGATACAGGGGAAATTGTCCATTTTTATGCTTAGAAACACAACTGGAGGAGAAAGGCATGACCAGTCTAACAGAGCGAGGGGGAACCCCAGCAGGGCCTGCCTGTCGGATTCCTCTTGGTCGCTCTGAGGAATCAACGCAATCCTTCCTCTGTCATGGCCAATTTTCACACAGAATGACTTTAGGTTTATGGCTAGATTTTGGGCTTTTTAGCTTTGGAGAAGAGGCATTCTAGTTTCTGGGGCCATCCTCAGGGAAGAGTGGGACAGATGGGTAGGAGGGCAGGAGGGCAGAGAAGAACCTTTGCTTCTGAGAACTTCACTTTGGGGTACTGTTTCCTGAGCTCCAGCGACCACAGAGAAATTATCTTGTCTACCATGTTTGATGGCAGGTCACAAAACCCCTATTCTGGAGAGGGCCCTACACACACCCAGAAGGAAGAGTGCTGCTCAGAGAGGCTGAGAAGAGTCTAGACAGGCAGACCTCACTGGGCCTCTGTCCAGTCCACAGATAAGATCCTAGTCTTCCCTTCCTGTTCAGTCTTTGCTGTCCATACTTTGTTAAACCTGAGGGTAGAAATGGACAATTTCCCCGTATCTCTGCATCTTCATCCTGAAGGCTCCCATGCACACAGGTTAAATACATTTATATTCTTTTTCTTCTACTTATTGGTCTGCCTCACATCAGTGGTGTCCCTGCCTCTGATGGCAGGAGACAGTCTCCAGTTTTCATGGTCTCTCTTCATGGCTCTTTTCTTAAACAACACACCGATTTCCCTATTTCTCTTAACATGTATGTTTCCTGTGTAATGTGCTTGATAAAAGGGTTGGAAATGTTCAGCATCTCCTACTGAGAATATATAGCCTTTGGGAAAGCTCTGGAAGAAATGGACTTTTGTCCTTGTGACGTAGCAGTGCTGTCCTGGAGCCACTGACGGTGTGGAGCCATCCTGGGGACCAGCACCTTTGGTTTCAACTGTCATTTTAAATTAATAGAGGGTTAATAAAATTAAAACACAGTAGGTTTATAAAGTAAGGAATTTAGCCAGAGTTTCAGTTTTTTACTATTAAGAAAACAAGTAAATGACTTTGAGGTTTTGGGGTTTTTTTGCAATTTTTGGCTGGGGCTGGGTTTAAACCTGCCACCTCTGGCATATGGGGCCAGCACCCTACTCCTTTGAGCTACATGTGCTGCCCATGACTTTGAATTTTTAAAGAATTACATGAGCAGTTTAAGTGTGGGTTCTTGTCCAGGGAAGGTAAACAAAGGGTCAACTTTTTTTTTTTTAATTAAATCATAGCTGTGTACATTAATGCAGTCATGGGGTATAGTGTGCTTGTTCTATGTGCAATCTGAAATATTTTCATCAAACTGGTTAACATAGCTTTCATGTTATTTTCTTAGTTATTGTGTTAAGACATTTATATTCTACATTTAGAAAGATTCACATGTACCCTTGTAAGATGAACCATAGGCGTGGTCCCAGGGTTGACTTTTGTTATTCGTATATATTAAAAATATAGAAAATACGAATTTGGTGCAATACCATGAGATGATAAGTAGGTATGTTCAGTAATAACCTTGTCTGCTAACTTTGATTTTCGTTTGTCCTCACACTCTTCTTGCCTGATGGAGAGTGTGTGCAGAGACAGTGTCACATATAGTATTATAGTTGAGGTTACTGACAATATGATATATGCAATCCAATTGCTGGTGAGGAAAGTAATAAACCTGAAGAATTCAATTAATTCTCCCACAAACCTTACTCAGAGATTTCTATGCAACAATCCTAGGTTGTAAGCGTAGCACTTTTCATCACACTTGAATTATTCCTCCAACCTGTTTCTTATTTAATCTGCACTTTAGCAACAGAAAGGTTTCCCTAAGCTTAGACTACCCTCTTTTCACTCCAGAAAACGTTAGGTAGTGATTACAGTTTCCAAAAAAACCTAAAATTTAGAAACTTCTTTGCTGTCCCAGCAAAAAAGTAGAATTACTTGAATTAGTAGAGATAAGAAAAAAGATAACAGATTAGGAACATGAGAGAACTGAATGATTCAATGCATTTAAAATTCTTTGTAATCAAAATACTATAATTCTTATCTCCTTGAACTCTGTGTTCTTTTATTTTATCACATATTGCTTTTAAATTGCCTTCTTTTAGACTTGGTGCCCTTAACACAGTAGTTACGGTGCCAGCCACATACACCAAGGCTGGCAGGTTTGAACCCGTCCTAGGCCTGCTAAACAACAATGACAACCGCAACAAAAAATAGCTGGGCATTGAGGTGGGCGCCTGTAGTCCCAGCTACTGGGGAGGCTGAGGCAAGAGAATCACTTAAACCCAAAAGTTTAAGGTTGCTGTGAATTTGTGATGCCATGGCACTCTACCAAGGGTAACAAAATGAGACTCTGTTAAGAAAAAAATTGCCTTCTTTTAATTCAATAATACAAGTGAATGCAAAATAAGGGGTGTGGATTATGCTGATAACTTAATTCAGTTGCAAAGTACTTTCTCTACCTTTATTTTGTACCTTTTTCTTTGTAATTATTTACTCTGTGAAGCATGAATAAAGTATATTTTCTGGAAAATGTAGCCCATTTAGAGTAATAATACTCTTCAGAAAATATTAGGCTTAGGTACTAGTTTTCTGGGCTGCTATAAAGTGAAACCATTCATTCATTTTGTTTCCCTTCTTGGATCTGAAGGCAGCATGTCTGGAAACAGAGTATTTCCCAAAGCTGATCCTACTTCTGAAATAAAAATGCATGTATTATCATAGACTTGTGACTGTGTTTGGGTAACAAATAAATGTCCAGGGTATATATTATACATGCACATAAGGCTAGTGTTGACAGATTCTGTCATAGGTCAGCAGTTTAGATGTAAAATAGATGTACAGGTGTGTATTACAGTCTCACAGTGCTGAGGCCTCATGGGAGATGTACAAGATGCTTGGAGTTTTCACATTCTGAAAACAGGATCACCTTTTTGTAGTCAGACATGTAATGCTATTTTAGGTATTTCTAAAAGTTACAATCGTTTTAAAATGTACCATATATGAAAACTGTTGCAAAGCTTTTGTCCTATCATAAACGTTGTCACTATGAAATAATGTTTTACAATAATCATAACAGTAATAAAAAATAGTAATGATGCTTTCTAGTCTTAAGTCAACTTTCTGCAATAATGGAAGAGTGAAAAAGGATTTAAGAACTAACTTTTTTTTTTTTTTTGAGACAGAGTCCCACTCTGTTGCCCAGCCTAGAGTGCCCTGGCATCACAGTTTATAGTAACTTCAAACTCCTGAGGTCAGGCAATCTCTTGCCTCAGCCCCCCAAGTAGCTGGGTCTACAGGCACCTACCACAACACCCAGCTAGTTTTTCTACTTTTAGTAAAGATGGGGTCTCACTCTTGCTCAGGCTGGTCTTGAGCTCTTGAACTGAAGGGATCCTCCTGCCTTGGCCTCCCAGAGTGCTGGGATTACAGGTGTGAGCCATCGTGCCCAGCCAAGAGCTGACATTTTCAAGGTGAGAGAACTCAAGTTCAGAGATCTTGGATGGTTTCCTCATGATCTGGGGAGATCTGTAGTGGGGCTTTGCTTCTAACCTAGATGTTTGACGCTGAAATCCACACCCCTCTGGCTTGTTATAATGACTGACATGGGCAGCACAAGTTACCATGAAATAGCTACTTAGCTGTCTCAAATACATTCAGATGCAATGAGGTTGACACATCATGAACTGGGTCACAGAAGCATCTTATTACTTTAAAAACTTGATGTACTTCATTTAATTCAAATATTTAGCATTCCCTTTCATGTGCTCACTTCCAGGATGGCCTTGCTGCCCACCTCCAGGGTCCCGTTCCAGCTGCACCGTGTGTCCGTGGGATCTACAGAGCCCACCTCCTCTCTGCAGTGCTGAGACCTCATGAGAGATCTACAAGAATCCCAGCGGATACTGGTAACTTTTATGTGATTTTCCCACAAACAAACACACAAAAAACTGGGAGAATATGAAAAAATTAAAATAATTTCATCATAAGTTAGACATACAGTAAAGGTCTGGCTCCATAATAGCAAACTGTAGACATTCAAAATTCCTCTAGGCCTCTCAAGCTGTCCTATGGGACTCCATGAAATTGTCTCTTTGGCCCTTTTTAAGGGGAAAGAGTTATGAGTGGGAGGAAGAGATATCCAATTTACCCCAAAGACTGGAAGATTCTTCCCCTCCAGGAGTATCTGAGTGTCCAGAGGCAGATCCAAAGGAACAAACGTCCAAGGACAAAACAGGACGCACAAACTGGTAGAAGGACCTCCCTGTGTCCTTTCCCTGGGGGATTGAGATCAGCATAAGCAGCAGCCTCCTCTGTTTCCCCAAAGGTGTGCTGGCACGCTCGGTTGTGAATTGGTTACCTGTGCCAATTTCTCAGTTGTCAAGAGGCCAGAGGTGGAGGCGTGGCTGGGGCCCCGGGCTAGTGAGCCTTAGTCACCATAAGCTCTCCCTGGTTTACCTCCGTGAGCTACATAAATATGTTCAGTGTGAGCCAGGACTTGAGAAATCACAGAAAGCACAGGCTTGCTCTACTCACGTGTAAGCGCCAACTGTGAATTTGTGCTAATGGTCAGGGGAAGGAAGAGTGTGGATTTTAGCTCCAGACACGCTTTGCAAAAAGAACCCCCAGCTTGATCTTAAAGATTAAGTTGGATCTCAGGGGCAAGGGAAGAGGTAAATGCTATTCTTGGAGTTAGAAAGACACAGATCAGCTAACTGTTCTTGAAGGGACCAATAGAAATAGTTTAGGCTATGGGGAATACTGTCTCTGAAACAACTGCTCAGCTGTACTCTTGGAGCTCAAAATTAGCCTGGGCAATGCATTAATGAATGGATGTGGTTCTGTTGCAGTAAAACTTTACAAAAACCCATGACAAGCTCACTGGCTGTGGTTTGCTGAATCCTGCTATGATCCTCAACACCAAACATGACCAGTGTCTGCCCTTACTTTTAATGTTTGGATAAAACGGAATTTGAAGATAATGAAAAATTATTTTCAAATTATTTGAAAATGGAGTCTATATCTGTCCTATATGTTAAGCTCTCTGGCCTTCTAGCTGTTCTTGGAACCTGGCTGACACAGAAACCAGCCTGCCCTTGTTCAATGATCGAGTATGTACTGTGCTGAGCACCTCATGCTTACTGTTTCATTAGGTCCTCACCTCGTAAGAAACAGGGTCGTAGTGAACTTGGACTGGTAATATGCGCAAAGCCAGTAAGAAATGGATTTTAACCCAAATCCTGTGGTCTCGAAAGCATTGGTAGCTGACTCACGTGTGTTCCTCCAGGTCTCTGTTAAACTGGACTTAGAGTCTTTACGTATTGAATTTAGATGCCACCTGAAATCATTGTAGAATAACAGGAGACAAAATGGCATATGTTCAGTTTTTAATTCCAAACATTAAAATGATCCACTGTCTAACCACGTCCAGAACACTAGCTAAGGCAACTTCGATTGCAGGGTTACAATGACAGAATAAGGAAGAGTCACCAGAGACTGCTCCATTCTGTGTGACTCCAGAATCTCAGCCAATCCTCTTATGGCGTCTTTCATAAGACCTGTTAGGACAACAGAAAATAAGAGTGATACCTAAACTCCCAAAATTATGATATAGCTCAAAAGGCATCTTTTATTATTTTGTCTATTGATATCTTGTCAAGCATTTTAAAAATGATCCTAGCTACACACAAACAGACTTGTTAAACCATGAAAAAAAATCCAAAAATAAAGTTTACCACACTGGATATGTCTCATGTAGGACTTCACTAGATACGCCAAGAATTATTTTTTGTCTTTTGTTTTGCAGGGTTTAAATGCAGAATGCTGGCTGTTTTTATTTCTTTACTGCTTAATTTTCTTTTTCATTGTCAAGTAGAAAGTGCTGGGCAAAACAGAGAAGCGACAAAATGCCAAACCTTGGTTTTTATACTTTATGGTAGGAAACAATGATAAACTCTAGGGGGAAATGAGGATTTTTTACTTCTTCTTAAGTTCCAATTACGTTTTCTCCATAAGATCTACTTTCCAGTATGTTTACCACTTTGATTGCTCCAGAATCTGGATCCTGTTTTCCTTTATCTCTTTGAAAGTTCTGCGAACAGAAAGACACACAAAGGCAGGAGATGGTGGCCACTTGCACCCTGGGTGATGTGTACCAGGTGCTCGCCCTCAGCCCCATCTGGTGCTCTCAGAATCACAAGGAGGGCTGTGCTTTTGTCTTGCTCAGATGTTCTGTTTCCTTATTCCTCAAATATGATCTTTGCCTTTTTGTTAATTAAAAAAAATAATTAAGAGTTCTTTTCATGCTCTGGATAGCAATACATTTCTAGTTATACAAGCTGAAACTCTTCATCCCCTAAATCTTGGTGGTTTTATAATAAACATCAATTTTAATAAAATTTTAATGAAAATCACTTTTCCAATTTAATGTATTAGAAGTCTGATTATAATGATGTTGAATCTATAGGTCAATGTGTTTTTGATCATGTACAGATTTGGAACTTAACACGTTTCTAGAGGAGTAACTTCTAGTGATCTGTTGTCTTGCATGGTGAGCACAGCTAGTAAGACCGTGTTGCACATGACAAAATTTCTAAAGGAATAGAATTTTAACATCCTCATCGCAAAAAAAAGAATAAATTGGTGAGGTGATGGGATATACAGATTAATTAGCTTGATTAAATCTTTCTACAGTGTACGGGCAGATCAAATCATCACACTATACTTCACAAATATGCACAATTATTTGTCAATTATAAATAAATTAAAAACTGGAATCATACATTTAATAAAAGTAAACAAACACATTTTCTGAAATATTGAAGTGCTTATATGGTCTCAACCTTTTTTTTTTTTTTGCAGTATTTTTGGCCTGGGCTGGGCTTGAACCTGCCACCTCCAGCATATGGGGCCAGTGCCCTACCCCTTTGAGCCACAGGCACCACCCAGTCTCAACTTTTTAATATATTAATATGGTCTACTTATCAAAGTATCACTTATCAATTTTCTATTATTAAAACAACCTGAATACCCGGAACGTTTCCAGCTTGTTTGCTTGGATTTGCTTTGCTAATATTTTATTTAGGTTTATGCACCTAAATCTCATGAATGATCATGGATTATTCTTTTCCTTTATTGCAGAGGCCTGATTTGATTTTACATGGAGCTTGTGCCAGACTAAATTTAAAAAATGTGGGGCGTTTGGGGAGACTTGCTGCTTTTCTGTTTTTTTTTTTAAATATTTTGTATAATTTTAGGATAATTATTTCCTTGAGTGTTTGATAGTATATGCCTAAAAAAGTGTGTGGGTTTATGGTTTCCCTTAAGGAATTATTTTAATGTTTATGAAACAATTTGAGTTTTCTTACTTCTTCTTAAGTTAGAATTAAAAAATTATTTTTCCATTTCATTTAATGTGTTAAATGTATTGATACAACAGTATGCGTAGTGCAGCCTTCATTGTCTCCTTAGCCTCTCAGCGTCTGTGGTTAGAGGTGCTTTTCATTCCCGCGGTTCTGTGCCTTTGCCTTTATCAGTCTTGTTCCAGGCGCATCTGAGAGCCAGCTCTGGGCTCCCCGCCCTCTCTCGTGCGTCCCTGTTGTATTTTATGTCCTTATTATTTCCCCATTTTTACATCTTCAGTCTTATTTGGCTATTCCTTCTCTAACTCACAAATTGAGTAGTTATTTTTAATAATTTTCTACTTTTCTTCTCTTTGAACCCAAGTGCTCTAAGCTGTAACCCCCCCCCCCCCACGCCAAGGACTGCACCAGCGCGTTACCCTCACCTTCGCTGCGCGCTTGTATTTTTATTCAGTTTAATGTCTTTGTATATGTTCTCTGTTCAGTGAGCTCTTCTTTGCCTAGGAGTTGTTTAGAACTTTTTAATTTTTAGTTGTTTTTTAACCCAATTCAAAGAATTAACATCTTTGATCAATTATGGAAATTTGACCATTTAATTTGATCACTGCCTGTCTTTTATTCTTTCTCTCTGTTACAACTGATTTTGTATATGTTATTGATTTTTTACTAATTGGGTTGTGGCAGATAAAATAATAGGAAACATACTGATCCTTTGATATTTGTTAGGATTTGTTGATGGCCTAGTTCATGGTAATTTCTTGTGTATTTAAAAAAATGTTTTCTTAAGTACAATGTGTGCATACACACACACACATCCTTTTGATAAAACTTGTTGACAGTACAATGAAACATGAGACATCTTCATGACGTATTTTTCTTTTTTTTTCTGAAACAGAGCCTCAAGCTGTCCCCCTGGGTAGAGTGCCGTGGCATTACAGCTCACAGCAACCTCCAACTCCTGGGCTCTAGCGAGTCTCCTGCCTCCACCTCTCAAGTAGCTGGGACCACAGGCGCCTGCCACAATGCCCAGCT
>CAUYTI010007718.1:0-22879 GCA_963575145.1 Galago senegalensis
AGGCACCCGCCACAACGCCCGGCTATTTTTTGGTTGCAGCCGTCATTGTTGTTTGGCGGGTCCGGGCTGGGGATTCGAACCCGCCACCTTAGGTGTACGTGGCTGGCGCCTTAGCCGGTTGAGCTATAGGCGCCGAGCCACAATAGCCACTTCTAATTTATTATAAACCTTTTAAAAAGCATGTTCTTTTATAACTTTTCCCCCTTTGTCTTTAAAAACTATACATATTGGGCCAGGCGCTCAGTGGCTCACACCTGTAATCCTAGCACTCTGGGAGGCCGAGGCAAGTGGATTGCCTGAGCTCACAGGTTTCAAACCAGCCTGAGCCAGAGCAAGATCTTGTCTCTAAAAACAGCTGGGTGTTGTTGCAAAAGCCTGTAATCCCAGCTACTTGGAAGGCTGAGGCAAGAGAATCACTTGAGCCTAAGAGTTTGAGGTTGCAGTGAGCTATGACCCCACAGCACTCAACTGAGGGCAACAAAGTGAGACTCTATCTCAAAAAAAAAAAAAAATATATATATATATATATGTATGTATGTATGTATGTATTCGCACACACACATATCCTTTATATACGTGGGTCATTGTGAAAGTTTTGAGATACACAAAACTCAAGAAATCTAAAATCTGGCTCGGCACCGGATACTGGCCATATAATACACCGGGGCTGGTGAGTTTGAACCCAGCCTAGGCCTGCTAAACAACAATGACAACAACAACAACAAAAATAGCCAGGGGTTGTGGCGGGCACCTGTAATCCCAGCTACTTGGGAGGCTGAGGTAAGAGAATCACTTAAGCCCAAGAGTTTGAGGTTGCTGTGAGCTGTGACGCCACAGCACTGTATCCAGGGCTACATAGTGAGACTCTGTCTCAAAAAGAAAATAAAAATAAAAAATATAAAATCCACATGACAGAAATAAGCCCCCCAGCAATACCAATAAGCCAAGCAAGCTGAAACTTGCATAAGTGAATCAAAAAGGACACTATCAACTATATTTTGGGGAATGAAATAATGGACCATAACATAATTTGTCTCAAAACTTTCATAGTGACCCATGTATTAGTAAACTTATTTCATTTATGTCCTAAAGTTATTTAAAATTCTTTAACTATTATCTTTAATTGGGTAGTATCTCAGATTTTAAATAGAATTTTACAACTGTGTCACAAAATGGTTCCCATTTGATTTTCTGTTTAAACAGTCACCTCCCAAAAGCTGCACATCTGCGTCAAAGCAAGAGTCTAGCAAAGGAAGTCGTAGGACTGCAGGACAATGTCATCCGCCTTTCAAGTCTCATCAACACTGTAATAGTTGGTCAGATGAATCATTATCTATGACACAATCAGGTAAGACTAATAATGAGGAGTTTGTTTTCTTTCCACTGTATTTGAATTCCTCTTTGTCTAACCATGTGCTAGTAGTCTGTTATCTTTTGTTGCATTCATAAAGGCTTTCAAAAATCAAATCATATAATTCTTTGTTTTCATTGATAATTATATCCTTAATTTCACAAAGTATGACAAACTGTTATATTGTCATATATTAATGGAGGTTCTGGGTTGGGGGGGTTGTTTGTTTTGATTTCTTTGAGACAGAATGTCACTCTGTCACACAGGCTAGAGTAGAGTGGCATGATCATAGCTAACAGCAACCTCAAACTGCTGGGCTCAAGCAATCCTTCTGCCTCAGCCTCCCAAGTAGCTGGGATCACAGATGTATGCCACCACACCTGGCTAATTTTTTTCTATTTTTAGTAGAAATGGATTCTTGCTCTTGGTCTTGCTCAGGCTTGTCTTGAACTCCTGAGCTTAAGCTATCCTCCTCCCTTGGCCTCCTGGAGTGCTGGGATTACAGGCGTGAGCCACTGCACCCAGCCAGTGGACATTCATTTATCATATATTTGTTGAATATTTTTCTATATATCAGTCACTTCCTATATGTTTCCAAGTACGTTGTTCCTCTCTGTGCTTCAACTTGTTGAGCACAAATTATAATATACTTTGCCTAGCAGGTCTCCCCTCTTAGACTGTAAACTCCTGAAGAGGAGGGTCAGTGTTTTCACAATTATAGCACCAGGACATAACGGGCACTTTACATTGCATATGGTATATATTTTTTAAATGTTTTTTGAATAAATTAATGAAAACTGTGGGGAGAGTTAGTGGTAGAAGTCTCCAGAGATGGTGACCCAAGTCTCAAAGGAGGAAAGGTACAGAAGTAATGTACTGCAAATGGCAGTGGGCAATATTGTCTATTTTTCTTTTGCCTCCATCCTATTATAATCTCTATAATATGTAGATTATGAAATGTGAACAGCCTCTACTCTAAAAGGCTTCAATGGGTTCGACCTTGGGAAGCATATGTAGACAGCACTTGGTTTATGTAGGATAGTGAAGAAGATTATTACTGTATTGAGGGTTGCCATATTGAGAATATTGCTTTTTGAGCTCATTTTAATTTCTTTTGAGAGACGACATTTAGTAAAGGAAAAGTGAAAAATATTCTTCTCTTTTGGTTCTGTGATTTTGTTTTCCATTTGTCAGATAATAGTAAATTATGGGATTTTCCCACCTCCATATTTATAGATCCTTCTACATAATATTTCAAAGGATATGTGTTCCATAATTTATTTAGCTATTTTCCTAGTGATGATTATTTAGATTTTCTTGGGTTTTCCATAATTGCAAATATGTAGAGTGTACCTACATAAACCATCCTACTACATACCTAGACTATGGTATAGCTTAATGCTCCTAGGCTGTAAACCTGTTCAGTATGTTACTATCCTGAATATTGTAGGCAGTTGTACCACAGTGCTAAATATATATGCTTTCGTAATCTTACAGGACCCACTGTTATATATGCAGTCCATCACTGCTTGAATTGTGTATATAGCACACGACCATGTCTGTGTATATATATGAATAAAAATTCTTGTTGAATATTTCAGTAGGGAATAGATTCTTAAAAATAGAAATATTGTGCAAAGTCAGTTTGACTTTGAAAAATGTTGTCTTCAACTTGTGGAATATTTTTATATATTTGCTTGTATGTATTTTGGTGAAAAGTTACTGCCCACAGAATAACATGTCAGTAGACAAACTTGATAATTGGAAACATGGGTTCTTCTCTTGGATCTCTTACTTACTGGTGACTTTTTATTCAAGTTTCTTTCCCATACTGGATTATCTTTTTTCATCTGTAGCAATGAAATAATGTCTTAACTTCCTTGCATAAGTTATACACCAAAGATTAATAACATTTAAAGATACTTTATTGGTAAAATTTACTCAAACCCAAGTAAGAATTAATGGTTTTAGAAAAGTAGCTCTGAGATTTCTGAACTGTCGAGTCCTTCTACCTGTTCATGATGACGTAATTATACATAGTATTTGTGGAAAGTGGTAAATTTGAATGTAGTGGAGTTATGTAATACCTTTACTTAGTGATGGAGAGTTTGTTATTAATTAATATAATCAGTATATGTCAAATAATTAGAAACTTAACTTTTCCAGTTAAGTTATTCTGTCTGTCAGGTTATTTTCTCTTGGCATGTTTAAACAAACTAATGTGTCATTTGCCTGACACGTCCCATCTCCTCCACCTCCCAAAAAACCCTGCAGGAGAGAATCCCATAAAAATAATACATTTATGTAGAAAATTGCTTGGGTGAAAAGAAAAATAACAGCAATTGTTTTAGATAGTATTCATGATAAATATTATGCAGTAATACTAGATTTAGGCAGATCATCTGTATTTCCATTTACTTTCCTAGGCTTCTATTAGTTTCTAATTGCCTTTCATTTGTTTACCTTTAGTTTCTTCAGTACTTAAACATATAAACATCTCCCAAGGTCTTTCATCTAAAAACTCCCAAGTTTTTCATCAACTGCTATCGCATCTTCATAACCATAGATAGTAAAGATATGTTTTAATTAGAAAATCAACTGCTGGCATCCAAGGTCAGATGATTAAGTTCACAAACTCCTCCTAGAAAAAGTGCTACAGGGCGGTGCCTGTGGCTCAAAGGAGTAGGGTGCCGGCCCCATATGGTGGAGGTGGCGGGTTCAAACCCAGTCCCAGCCAAAAACTGCAAAAAAAAAAAAAAAAAAAAAAAGAAAGAAAGAAAAGAAAAGAAAGAGAAAGTACTACATACCCCATTGCTGAATATCATCACTATGGTCACTTTTGAAGTACTTCCCTTGACCATCTGGTGACCATAGTGATAATTCAGCAGTGAAGTATGTAGCACTTTTTCTAGGATAAGTTCTCGAACTTAATTGTCCAACCTCATATATAGTTTTTAAAATAATCATTTTGGGGGCAAAGTTGAAACTAAGTCTGTGGGAGTGTAGTATTCTACTACAAAATTTTGTCAAAGTAACATGTCAAGTTTTAGAGGCACATAAATCTTTTCAAGCCAAAGAGTACACAGTTTTAGAGGATCCAAGGTTATGGGCTTATACTTTTTGGAAAGATTATCATTTTTAGCTCAGGCTTTATCCCTGCTTCCAGTTATTATCATTAGTTGAATCAGTATAAAGCCAGCACCAGGTGTTAAGAACTTTTTAACCCTAAACCCAATTGATTATTTTCTTCAAAATTAAAAGAAATCATAAGGGAGATAACTCAGTTGTTTTCCTCCCATCACCCTTTTAAGTTTTAAATGAAAAATATTCTGCCTAACATTAGTCTGTATAAGGCCAGTCGTGTTGGTTCAGGCCTGTGATCTTTGCTCTGAGAGAACAAAGCAGGAGGATTGCTTGAGCTCAGGAGTTTGAGACCAGCCTGAGCAAGAGTCAGACTCTGTCTCTACTAAAAATAGGAAAATTAGCCAGGTGTGGGGGCACATACCTGTGGTCCCAGCTACTTGGGAGGCTGAGGCAGGAGGACCACTTGAATCCAGGGGTTTGAAGATGCAGTGAGCTATGGTCATGCCACGGCCCTCTATCCAATACAACAGAGTGATATTGTGTCTCCAAATAAATAAATAAATGGCTACATTTTATATTCCTACCACCATTTAATTATTTTTTAAATTATTTTTTACAGGCTCGGCGCCTATAGCTCAACCGGCTAAGGCGCCAGCCATGTACACCTAAGGTGGCGGGTTCGAATCCCCATCCTGGACCCGCCAAACAACAACGGCTGCAACCAAAAAATAGCCGGGCGTTGTGGCAGGCGCCTGTGGTCCCAGCTACATGGGAGGCGGAGGCAGGAGACTTGCTAGAGTCCAGGAGTTGGAGGTTGCTGTGAGCTGTAATGCCACGGCACTCTACCCAGGGGGACAGCTTGAGGCTCTGTCTCAAAAAAAAAAAAAACAATTATTTTTTACATTATTTTTTACAACAATTTTATATATTTATCATGTGCAACTTGATCTGAAAATTGTATACACTGTGGAATGGCTAAATCTAGCTAATTACCTCACGTAGTTATTGTAAGGTATTAGTAAGTGTGATAAGGACACTTAAAATCTCCCTCAGCAGTTTTTAAGAATACAGTACATTGTCATTAGCTCTAGTCACCTTGTTGTACAATAGATCTCTTGAACTTATTCCTTCTATCTAACTGAAATTTTCTATCGTTGTAACAATTCCCCAGTCACCCAACTCCCAGCCCTTGGTAATCACCATTCTACTCACTGTTTCCATGAAGGTAACTTTTAGGTTATGCGTATAATTGAGATCATTTGCCTTTCTATGTCTAGTTTATTTCACTTAACATAATGCGCTCCAAGTTTATCCATATTGTTGCAAATGGTAGGATTTCCTTCTTTTTTAAGGCTGAATAATATTCCATTGTGTAATTAGTGTGTGCATATGCTAAATACACACATACATATCCCCCCCACATTTTCTTTATCCATTCATCCATTGATGGACACTTAAGTTGATCCCCTATCTTTATATATATATATATATATATATACACACACACATACATACACACACATACATATACACACAAGACATATATGTATACATTATGAGAGTATTGGGTTGCGCAAGTTAACTTGCAACTATAATCCAACCATTTTGGGAGACCAAGGCAGGGGAATAGCTTGAGACCAAGAGTTCAAGATCAGCCTAAGCAACATAGCCAGACTTCATCTCTACAGGAAAGAAAAACAGGAAAATTAGCCAGGCATGGTGCTATGCACCAGTACTCCTAGCTACTTGGGAGGCTGAGGCAGGAGGATCCCTTGAGCCCAAAAGTTTGAGCTTGCAATGAGTATGACTGTGCCACTGGACACTGGCATGGGCAACAGTGAAACCCTGTCTCAAAAAAAAAAGGAAAAACAAAGTGTTAATTAATAAATAGTGACCTTTGCCCATGCTAAGTTCTTAATATGATGCTAGTACTGGTATAAGATGGGTGTAACTTTCCTAGTACTTCTTAATTTAGTGTGATAGAAGTAATAGGGACTCAAATATCATTATTTCTTCTTTTTAATTTGCCTTAGCACCCAATGAAGATTTCATTATTTCTAACCCAGATATTTGTACCACACTATTTAAAAAGACTATAATGTCTTTGCACTTAAATAAGTTCCAAAACTAGTTCTTTTGCAATTTAATCAGAAGTATCTGATAAAAATCTGACTTAAGATATAATGTCTCCGTGTACATCTGATTTCTATACAATAGTATTTTTGTTATAAGGTTTTTAAATGTTCCGTACATTAGCACATGGAAATGACACCACTGCGTGGTTCACGGCAGCGTAAGGAACAGTAATTTTTATGCTATGTAGTTTGTGTGTGTAGTGAAATAAATAGAGTCTTTAAATAGTACCTGTTTATTCTCATAGCATATATCTGACAATATAATGAAGTATCTTTTTCATAATGTTGCTATGACTAAATATCTTGTCTATATGTGAACTATTGGGAAGAAAATAAATTTAATGAGCTTCATTTCATTTATACTAAATATTTTAAGAGCTTTCAAAGAAAGATTGCTATAGAATTTTTTTTTTTTTACTTTCCCTCTTTTTTTTTTTTTTGAGACAGAGTCTCACTCTGTCACCCTCTGTGGAGTGCTGTGGTGTCACAGTTCACAGAAACCTCCAACTCTTGGGCTCAAATGATTCTCTTGCCTCAACCTCCCAAGTAGCTGGGACTATAGGTGCTTGCTACAACACCTGGCTGTTTTTTAAGAGATGGGGTCTCGCTCTTGCTTAGGCTAGTCTTGAACCTGTGAGCTCAGGCAATTCACCTGCCTCAGCTTCCCAGAGTGCTAGGATTCCAGATTTGAGCCACTGTGCCTGGTTCTAATTTCCCTTTTTTTAATGTAGTCTTAAATCATTAGTTAATGACTCACAGTAATTTGAAAAAGTGACACTCTAGTTTGATTTTAATATGACTTAAAAACTGTTAAGCTATACATTAATAACTAAAGGGAAAGATAACAACTTCTAACTGCTTATCTTACCAAGATGACATACTTTGAGATTTATTTATAATTTCAAATAATACAAGTAGAAAATGAAAATAACTCCCAATTCATGGTGGTTCACATCTGCAATCCTAGCGCTTTAGGAGGGTGAGGCTGGAGGATTGCTTGAGATCAGTAAGCAAGAATGAGACCCTGTCTCTACAAAATGTAGAAAAATTAGTTGGGCATCATTGTGCACATGTGTAGTCCCAGCTACTTGGGAGGTGGAAGCAGGAAGGTTGCTTGAGCTCAGGAATTTGAGGGTGCAGTGAATTATGATGATGCTACTACACTCTACCTGGGGCAACAAAACAAGACCTTGTCTCCAAAAAAAAAGTGAAAAGAAAAAAAAATGAAGAGGAATTTATGGGAAAGTAGGATTGCAGTTGACTACAATTTTTTTTCGCAGCTCAAATTTCTTACTCTTAATTATTAGATTGACTTTATATTACATTGCAGCTTTTCGTTAATAGTTACTGGGCTAACTATTCTTAAGTTAAAATTAAGTAAAATATTCTGTATCTCTTTCAGAAACTACATCAGACCAGAGTGACATTGAAGGTAGGATCAGAGCTCTGAAGGATGAGCTACGGAAAAGGAAATCAGTTGTGGACCAGTTGAAAAAGGAACAGAAAAAAAGACAAAAGGAAAGACTGAAAGCCCAAGAAGCCAGTCTGATCAAACAGTTAGAGGTTAGACATAGGAAGAAAGGGGGTTAATATCCAGGTTAATGTATATGTGAAGCCTAAAATGTTTTTAATGTTGTTAATAAAGTAATGAATTAGGATTTTTCATTGTAATGTGGTGCCGCATTTTATCCTAACTCTTAAAAAACAATCTGAGGATTTCTAAGCAAATTCTTCCTTAAATCATTAAATGAAATATTAAATTTAAATATTAAAATAAATATTGAAATTGATCAGGCACAGTGACTTGCACCTGTAGTCCAACTACTCAGAAGGGGTAAGGCAGGAGGATCGTTTGAGTCCAGAAGTTTGAGACTGCAGTGTTCTATGAATAGCCACTATACTCCAGCCTAAATAATGTAGTGAGACCTGATTTCTAACCAATAAGTAAATATTAAAATAAAGTATTAAGATAAGTTTTCTAAATAAGAAAGAGTAAGTCTAGAAAAGAAAGATTGGTATCTCTCTCACTTAAGCAGAGACCTCAATTGTTCGATAAGTAATTCTTGCTTTGGGATCTTTTACTGCTTTCTTTTCCTTTTTTTATTTGCAGAATTGTGTTTCATGCCATACAGCTTATTAGTAGAACACTTTATACTATTTGAATGGTTCCTAAATCGTATCTCTAAATTTAACTTTTCTCCTAAGCTCTAAGCAGCCTTCCTGATTCTGTTCCAGGCGGAAAACATGGTTTTAATATCTTCCTTACTCTCTTTTCTGCTGTCCATTTAGTCACCAGTTCCCACTGAGTCTTTTATAAAGTTTCTTTCTTGTCCTTTCCATTTCTACTGCCACTAAGCTAGTTGGGGCTCCTATGACCTCTTGCCTCTATTGTATGCATAGTCTCTTAGATGTTCTGCCTCAGGCTGCTTCTCTATTACACACACTCCACCAGCCTAGGGTTCCCAAAACACCACATTCCTTATAGAATTGGACTGAATCCCCTATTCATCACAGAAACCACTTCTTGTGTTATCATCATCAGAAAAGCTCATTCAGTTTCCACCTGAACATTTCCAATAATAGGAAATTTCATATTTTCAAGGTAGTTGGTTTTACTGTTAGCTTATATGTATTGTAAGTATTAGAGAACCCATTGTTTTATTTTGCCAAAATTTCCACCCTTGTTAAATTCTACCCATTGGTCCTTGTACTGTACCACCAAACACATGCTCTTCCTACATTTATTAATTTAATCATAAAATATTCATGTCTTTCATGAAATTCTCATTCCATCAAGGTGTGGATGTTATTGTCCCTGTTTTACAGATAAGGAAACTGAGTTTCAGTGAGATTAGTGATTTTATCCAGGGATTAACAGCTTGCAAGTATTTAAGCTAGGATTTTGAATTTCTAAATTTATAAGCCTGTTAACAGATGTGGAGAAAATAAAACATTTAAACAGATACATAATACACACATGGACCAGAGATTGTAACTTTCACAGATATCTAGAATTAGGGAAAATGATTAAGATACAATGACCATACTAGGGAGTTTATGTTGAAAAATAATGGGAAACAAAATTTAAAAATAAAGATCATATTCAGGACCTTATAAATCAGACTGTTGTGTTTAGACTTCATCTTATAGGTCAAGTAATAAGGAGCTATTGAAGCAGAGTATTATTGCAAATAAAGTACTATTGGACATTAATAGTTCTATCAGTCAGAAAGGAGATTCTGGCCAAGCGAAATGGCTCATGCCTGTAATCCCAACACTCTGGGAGCCCAAGGTGGGTGGATGCTTGAGCTTAGGAGTTCTAGACCAGCCTGAGCAAGAGTGAGACCCCATCTCTACTAAAAATGAAAAAACTGAGATAAGAGGATCACTTGAGCACAAGAGTTTGAGGTTGCTGTGAGCTATGATGCCATAGTACTCTACAGAGGGTGAAAAAGTGAAGCTCTGTCTCAAAAAAAAAAAAGATAAGAAAATTCTGTATTTAAGTTTTAAAATTATAGTATATGATAGAGAAATACATAGTACCTAACAGTTTAATTAAAAATCTTTTGGATTTTGATAACAGATTTAGTAAGTGGACCACACTCATTTCAGTATGGTTTCAGATATGAGTAATTGTAGTCCTCATCTATATATGTGTGTGTATATATCTGTTGAGCTGGACCATCTAGCTGTAGTATATGTTTAATATCAGGAGTTACCTTATCAAAACATTGAGAATTCAGATGAAGGTAACATGGATGACAGGAGTTGTGGAAGTAGGGATTTTAGGGCTCTGTAGCAGCTGACAAATCATTTGTCCATCCATTTATTCATTCTATAAATTTTTACCTTGACAGCCTACTTTGGACCAGGCGTGTGAATAGGTATTGGACCTAAACAGTGTTAAACAAAATAGCCACAACCTCAAGTAGTGAGAGTTGTAAAAGTAGGGGTTTTAGCTCAGAAAACTAAGAAGAGAGATGTAATAGATAGGGGCCTCCCGTTAGAATTCATACAAATTAATATTATAAATTAGTAAAGTTTTGTTTACAGAATGGGTAATAACCAGGAAACATTTTTTGTATTCTGAACTGTCATACTCCCAGCCATATATTTCCTTCTCTTTTTATAATGTGCATCCCTAAGTACTTATCCCTTAAGAAGTTTACTGCCATTGAAACTCAGAGCAGAATGGCTAAACTTCTCAAAAATGCCATGAAAGTAATAGCACACGCTTTAGAAAGCAATAATTTAATTAGCTATTTTTTAATGTGGTGGGTATGAGTTATTGCTTCTTTGGTAATTAAACTTTCATAGATCTAGATTATCATTTCTTAATTGATACTAGGATTACAATTATACATCTTGCTTATCTAAAGACTATTTTGAGAAGAATAGTAACTGTTTACTGGGAACAGGGAAGGAGATTTTTATGTTATAACTTCCTTATTGCTTAAGTATTTCACCATAAAATATTTTATAATTTAAAATAGTTTTTAAAGACTCTACTTAGTGACTTTTCTTATTTTTCTGAACTCAGTCATATGATGAATTCATTAAGAAAACTGAAGCTGAGCTTAGCCGAGATTTGGAAACATCACCAACAGCCAAGCCTCAGATTAAAACACTCTCTTCAGCTTCCGAAAAACCCAAGATCAAGCCCCTTCCATTACACAGGTAGAAATTTTTGATAACTTACCTAGAGGTGTGCCTTGTTTGAAAAGAGAATAAAGAAATATTTTAGTAGAAGTTATCTTTAAACAACAGTAAAATTGTAGAAATAAAAATATTGTTTTATATTTTTTATTTCACCAAAGTAAAGTGTTATGTATTACAAATACATATTAAATTTATACGAAGATACAGATTTTAAAATACATTTTTAATTCTGCAACCTTGTGGATGCAATAAAAATTGTACATTCTAACATTGAACGTACATTGTACATTCTAACACCAGCAAGTTTGGGTATAGTCCAAGGTGTCAAAATTTGCTTTTTTTCTGCTGCACTTTGGAAGAAGAGTTGTCTTGACCCACACATTAAAAATACAAACATGAGCAGCACCTGTGGCTCAGTGAGTGGGCCCCATGTGCTGAGGGTGGCAGGTTCAAACCCGGCCCCAGCCAAACTGCAACCAAAAAATAGCTGGGCTTTGTGGCAGGCACCTGTAGTCCCAGCTACTTGGGAGGTTGAGGCAAGAGAATCACCTAGCCCAGGAGCTGGAGGTTGCTGCGAGCTGTGATGCTATGGCACTCTTATCTACCAAGGGCGACAAAGTGGGACTCTGTCTCTAAAAAAAAAATACAAACACTAACAAAAGCTGATGAACAAGAAGAAGATCTGTGCATAATTTTTGCAATATCTGACACCACAGATAAGCAAAACCGGCTTCAAAGAATATAGGCCAGGTTGAGCAGCCCTGATAATACCTTTTGAAAAAGAATCTTGGGCTCAGCATCTGTAGCTCAAGTGGCTAAGGCACAGCCACATACACCAGAGCTGGCGGATTCAAATCCAGCCCAGGCCTGCCAAACAACAATGACACAACTACAACCATAAAATAACCAGGCATTATGGCAGGTACCCGTAGTCCCAGCTATTTGGGAAGCCAAGGCAAGAGAATCGCTTAAGCCCAGGACCTGGAGGTTGCTGCGAGCTGTGATGCCACAGGACACTAGCTAGGGCTATAGCTTGAAGCTCTGTCTCAAAAAAAAAAAAAAAGAAAAAGAATTTGGTAGTGTTTCAGAAGTCAAAAACAAACTGCAACCTTTGACCCAGTAATCCCACTTAAAAAGTTAGCTTGAGAAAATATGGGATACGCAAATCTCTAGTTGCATAAATATGTATAACAGAACAGTCTTTGTATTCATAAAACATCAGAAGCACTTTTTACATCCAAAAATGATTGAATGGCTTAGTAGATTACAGTTCTATTTGGGCAACAGAATATTAAGCAGACCATAAGCAAACACAGAAGAGACTAAGTAGCAACAGAATATATAACATAGTAGATGTAAAATATACAAAAGCAAAATATGTAACAAAAATGTGTACCCTTATAATATTCTGAAATATAAAAATAATAAATTTTAAAAATGTATATACTGTAGTATATTAAAAGGTCAGGTTATAATATTTAAACTAAATTTTGAACAGTGAGTAAGGGTAGGGAAATCAGTGCTGCTGAGAAACAGGGAGCATTTCAGAAAGAAGGGCATTCATGAATGACTAAAAAAGAGATTGGCATATTACAGAAGCTGAACATACTAGCATGTTGGTGGAGTTAGCCGAAGAGCCTGGAAAAATAAATAGAAGCCAAATTGTGAAAATTTATACTCAGTATTCTTAGTAGTTTGTATTTTACCTTTTAGAAGATGTGGAGCCTTTGAAAGTTTTTTTAAAGAAGTATTTTGGTATTTTTTTGTTACAGAAGAAATACAGTTAATTTAGCATTACTTGAATTTGAATCCTGGCTCTAGTTCTCGCTAACTCTAACTTTGGGAAAGTTATTTAACCTCTCAGTGTTTCAGATTTTTAACAAGGATTTATATCTCTATTAAACAGGGATAATGTTATTGGTTAGTATACTTATTAAGAGGGTTAAAAAACTTTACTTAGAACAGGGCCTAGCACATAATAAAGATTGTGTATTAGCTGCTATTATTATTATTGTTACTCTTATATCTAGGGAAGCAATAGAAAGAAAAAGTTTAAATACCAGATATACTAGAATAGCAAATATCAACAATAGATATATTTCCTTCCATGGTTTTTTTTATGCTTAGCTTTTGTGTATATTTTTGTTATAGATACATTTTCTATTATATAAACTGTAAATTTTAATTTCTACATAATATACTATTGAATGACTTTATAATTTTTTTAATCAGGCTATTGACCATTTTAATCAGAGAGTGACCCAGTTAGATTTTGTTTACAGAGATCTTCCTGACCACAATATGGAAGAAAAATTAAAAAGACTAAGTTTAGAAGCAGGACAAAAAAGTATCTAAGCTAGGCCTCCAATAAATAGCAGTAATAAAAATATAGGAGATGTATGTTAGGAATATTTAAGAAATCAAGTTGACTAGTTAAAGTAGGAGATGGGGAAGCAGGGAAGATCTAGGATCACAGCCAGGTTAGGATGCTGATAGGGTCAAGGTATGTTAACCTAACTGGAAAAGTAGGTGTTTTTTTGTGGGAAGCTTATTATTTTGGTTTTAAATGTTAATTTTGAGATATTTATCCAAGTAGAGTTATCCAGGAAAGTTGTCAGGGTTAGAAACAAGGAGATGATCAACCTATAATAGTGGTTAAAGCCATAAACTTCACCCAGAGAAGATAAGCACTCAGAATAAATGGGAACCATGTACTAAATATGACAAAATAGCAACATTTAAGATTATTATGATAAGGTAGGAAGCGGAAGCCAAATAACATGGCTTAGCAAATGAAACAGAATCAAGAGAATGAAGATAGGGAATATAACCTTCTCTGTTAATTATAAAGAGTAGGAAAAGACAATAGCATTGGGGTGGAAGAATGAGGAATTGAAGGGGAAAGGGTGGGCAGTATTTGAGGCTTAAGATATACTAATATGCTGGGGGTGGACAATCTTTAGATAGAAGGCTAAAGATTATGGGAAAAAGAATAGATAATGAGTACCATCCATGAGGCCATGAAAATTTATGGGATCTAGAACAGAAGGAGGTTTAAGCAATTAGCTTTTTTTTCCCCCTTTTTTATCTCCCTATTGGGAAGGTAAACCAATTAGCTTTTATCAAATGAGAGAGATACCTTTTCCTCCCTACAGCAGAATACAAGGCATTTGGGATGTCTATGACAATAGATAAATTTGTAGGTAGAAAAATTGAGGGTAAGAAGAAGTTGGTGCCCAGGGGCCTCTTTTTTTCTCATTGTAAGAGACAAGATCATCTACTAAGAGTGACAAGGGCTAGACGTATGCTTGAGGAAGATGGAAAAAGTTGAAACACTTCCTGAGAAGAAAAAAGAAGTAGCTGTCTAAGAATGTCTGCTTTTTGTTAGCGATTATTATAACAAAATGTTTATTTCTGCTTTTCACTTTAGATCTGAAACAACAAAGAATTGGAAGTCTCTAGCAGACTCAGAACGTTCCAGAGGATCCCTTGAATCTATTGCTGAACATGTTGGTATGTAACTAGAAAAAGTAATTAAGTTGAGTCTTCATAGTCTAAGTATTTGTACAAAGGCCTACAAATTTCTGCCTCTACAGCTTTTTTACTAAAAAGTTAGTTTCTTAAATAGGTTATTTGACATTTTAAGTACTTTAATATTTTAAAATCATTTATTGGTTATGCATAAGTTATCTGAATCAGTTTTTAATTGTTCTAAATTTTATGGCAACAACCAAAGCATGAAGATTAAATGGCTAAGTATATTATCAACATCTATAAATTCCCACTTAATCAGATTTCATATCTGATTATGTATTATTTCAATGTACATTAACACTTAGGTAAATGATTATATACTTTTTTTCAATTTAATCAAAGAAAAGTAAGAATTATTGAAAATAAAATGTAACTAAAATTGAAACTGTTGAGGCATGTAAAGGACTGCCTAGAATCAATGACAAAAATAGAAGTTTGAATTTCAGACTTAATTCTTGGTTTATTAGCTCACTGTATTGTACTTACTTTCCTCTTATTTTGCAAAATTAGTTATCTTTTTCTTTTTACAATTGAGAGCTTAGTCGAAGGTCCCAGGTATAAAAGTATTATTTGTTCCTCCCTCACTGGTTTCCTATTTGAAGAATGTATGTGCTATCTGTCATACAATTCAGTTTTTGTATGATTTGAAAATGATTAATCATGTAAAGCAATGGCTCCACAAACTTAGATTCATTTTTCTTCACTTTATAGGTTAAGATAGCACTTAAGAAAATATTCTAAACTTTAAATTTTTCAGTAATTTTAAATGTTCTGTTTATTATTAGTATAATACATACTTTTAAAAGAAAAACTTTATATGGTAACCAAAACAAGTCATATTTATTGACCAGAGTTTTTCTTTATGAAACTTAGTCTTCAATTTAAACTTTTAAGTCCATAAAACTGAAAGATTGTGATTAAATCATTTTGATGTGGTGATTTTTTTTTTCTTTAAGATGCTTCATTGTCAGGTTCTGAGAAATCACTATCAGAAAGATCTTTACCTGCACATCCAAAGAGAGTGGTTGAATGGGACAGTCGAACAGAAGATTTTCAGATACCTTCTCCAATTGTCAGATCATCACAGAAAACCAGGGCAGAATCTGGAGATTCTCTAGAAAATGTACTTTCATTAACTCTTCTCAGAGAATTAAATGTCCCAAATAGAATTCTTGAGGCTTCACATGCCATGGTTGAAGAATCTAGTAAAAAGTCAGAAATAAAAGAAATAGAAAATGTAAAATTGGAGGAGAATGAGATTGAAGGTGCCTGTTCTAAACAAAAGAAAGCTGATGTCTCACTGAAACTAGAACTGGTAGATTCATCTGAAATTCTTTCAAGGAAAGATCTTCCCTTAGATTCTGTAAATGTTCAGAAAGACTTCGTTAGATTAGCCATTGAAAATCTTCATAAAAAAGAGGAAATGTTGAAAGAGATACCATCAGATCAAGGTACAGATCATAGTCCAAACATCCAATCAGGAAAAGACATTAATGAACAAAAAAACAAAAAAGAAAGGGACTTGTCTTGGTCAGAACATCTTTTTGCTCCTAAAGAGATATCATACTCTGAAGATTTTGAAGTGTCTTCTTTCAAGAAAGAAATTTCAGGTGAACTAGACAAAGGTGATTTTGAGATGTCATCTTTGTTGTCACTCAGGAAAGACTCTGAGTCTTACAGAGATAAGTCACACCTAACAAAGAGCTCTAGAAGTAGAGCCACCAGCTTTGGTAGTGATGATGAAATCAGTGAGTGCCTAAGTGAGAAAAGCCTTTCCAGTCATAGCAAGGTCCACTCTGAAAGGCTGTTAGAACTCAAGTCCCCTACAGAGCTTATGAAAAGCAAGGAGCGCAGTGATGTGGAGCATGAACAGGGAGTTACTGAATCCCCTTCATTGCGGTCAGTTGGTGCGGCAGATGAGTTACTTGATTTTCGCGTTGGTGATAGGGTGTTGATTGGCAATGTTCAGCCAGGAACTCTTCGATTTAAAGGTGAGACTAGTTTTGCTAAAGGATTTTGGGCTGGAGTGGAGTTGGATAAACCTGAAGGAAATAACAATGGAACATATGATGGCATTATATATTTTGAGTGCAAAGAAAAGCATGGCATTTTTGCTCCTCCTCAAAAAATATCTCACATTCCAGAAAACTTTGATGATTATATAGACATAAATGAAGATGAAGACTGTTACTCAGATGAACAGTATCGATACTATAATCAAGAGCAAAAAGAAACAGAGGGTCCAAAAGATATTAAAAAAGATGCAATTGAATATTTTTATGAAAACTTTCTACCTAGTAAACATGATATAGAAGCCTCAGTTGATAGAGATAGAAGCCTTAAAATAGAAACAGACAATATACAGGACATCTCTGGGGTACTGGAAGCCCATGTTCACCAGCAATCTTCAGTGAATTCACTGATTTCTTCAAAGGAAAACAAAGACTTTGTTTCTGATGCCACAGAAAACTTTTCTATAGCTGCAGAAGACAATAGTTTAGATAATACCTTTTCTGAAGAATTAAAGAGGCAAGAGCAATTCACAGAAAAGAAAGAGAACCTATATTCGGAAGTTTCAGAGAAGCTTTCTACCCCACTGCTGGACCTTTTATCAAGAGAAAAAAAACAATTGGAAGCCCAGCAGAGGTCATCATTCACGGAGGAAAAAAAGTCAAAGCAACAGCTGGAAACAGTCAGCTTACTGACAGACAGCTTACTAAAAGTCTTTGTTAAGGACACGGTCAATCAGCTACAACAAATCCGAAAAGCTAGGAATGAGAAAATCCAGCTTAGCAATCAGGAGCTTCTTGATGATGAGCAAAAGAAAGTACCACCCCAAGACCTATCCCAAAATCTTGAGAAACAGTCACCAAGCAGTCAAAGTTGCTTCTTAAGATCTGAATTAGAAGATGAAAAAGAAGAGATTTCCTCTCCAGATATGTGTCCCAGACCTGTAAGTTTTTGTCTAGAAAATGTATCAATTTACCTTGCCCGTGTAGTGCATTTTCATTCTGTGGCTTCTATTAGGGTTGTTGTTTTTTTTTCTGGCACTATACTACTTTTTAAAGGTCTTATAGCTGGTTTTCTGTCTGAAGTGTAGTTGTCCTCTATTATGTCATGAATAGTCACTATAGAGTTGTCACAAACACTGGCAGGTTTATGGTAACTGAAACATCCATTTAAACTTCTGGGTTGACAACCCTGGCATACTGTCCACATATTAGACCCCCTTCCAGATTCATTGAACAGATTATTCCATGGAGCTATCCAGAGGTCCACATCCAAACTTGTTTGTTCACATATCTACTAAGTCATGGTTGCCCTGCAGAGATTACCAGCGTGATGTTGTTTCTGATAATATTAAAATGTATCTACTATGACATATACTCGGACTTTCACCTTGGTTAGCTGGCCCATGGGCATCCAAGCAAAAAGTAATGATTTTGAGTAACTTGAGCCAGATAATCACCAAAGGTGAGAAATTTTATATCCCATTTCCATATCCCAAAGACAGTCCTTTAGAAACAGAATAATGATAATACAAAAAGAAAAAAAAAACTGGGTGGTACCTGTGGCTCAAAGAAGTAGGGCATCAGCCCCATATGCCAGAGGTGAAAGGTTCAAACCCAGCCCCAGCCAAATAAAAAAGAACTAATCAATAAACACATTATAAAAATTCACTCATAAGGCTTATACAAGCAGAATTGTGAGAACAGGATAATTTTTCTTTAATTATTCATTAGTAGCCACCATATAGTTTTTATTTTGCTTATTTATAGAGAAATATTAAATATATAAATAATACGTTTACTTTGTGTTTAAAAAAAAACATGTTAAGTGTTATGAGGTCACTAAATGGTGCTTTATTTGAAAAAATGGTGTTCCATTTTTATAGGAGAGCCCCGTATTTGGTGCCAGTGGGCAGGAAGAACTTGCTAAGAGACTTGCTGAACTTGAGCTCAGCCGGGAGTTTCTGAGTGCATTAGGAGATGATCAAGACTGGTTTGATGAAGACTTTGGTTTGAGCTCTTCTCACAAAATCCAAAAAAATAAGGCAGAAGAAACGATTGTACCTCTAATGGCCGAACCTAAAAGAATATCCCAGCAGCCATGTGAAACATTACTGGCAGTCCCACATACTGCAAAGGAAGTAGAGACTCTTGTATATAATGCAGCAGAAGAACTTTGGAAATGGAAAGAATTAGGCCATGATCTTCATAGCATCAGTATTCCTACAAAACTGCTTGGCTGTGCCAGTAAGGGTCTAGATCTAGAAAGTACTAGTAAAAGAGTCTATAGACAGGTACGTAATATGGAAGGATAATTTTAATTTTTAAACTCATTTTCTGAAATTTGGATTCTTAGCCATTTTGTTTTGTTTTTCTCTATCAAGGCGGTTTTTGATTTAACAAAAGAGATTTTTGAGGAAATATTTGCTGAGGATCCCAACTTAAATCAACCTGTGTGGATGAAGCCATGTAGAATCAACTCTACTTACTTCCGACGAGTGAAAAATCCAAATAACCTTGATGAAATTAAGGTAAACTGCAAACCACTTAGTACCTTCTGTTTTGATTTTTTTGAACTTTGTGTTCATTTACACAGATCTATAAATGTTGTAAAAGCAAGTACTTTTCTGTTTTAGTCACCTTTACATTCTCAGGACCTGTCCTTTAGTGGGTATCAGTAAATATTTGTTAATTAATTAAATCTGTGAACAACAGAGAGATGGCAATGAAAGGGAACCCCTTTAAAAAAAAACTTTTATCAGTCATATCCTATATTATGCATGATTTATAATATTTAAGAAAACTTAAGAAAACCCAGGGAGATAAATTATGGCAACTCAGGAGTTTCAGGTGTCTTTTGAATTTAGAAATAGGTATAAATGTTCTAGACAAGGTACACATGATAACATTATGTCTTCTCAACATGCCAATTCTGGACATATAGGTGTTACCTTTCCATCTTTGACTTTGGAAGTTTCAAATGGGTAATTTGTTTTTGAAATATGTAGAATAGTACATAAAATATATGAAAATATTATTTTGTTATCCAAGTAACTTTTGTCCAGAAGCTGCAAGGACCATAGAGTTTAAAGTCACATTGGTGGCAACCTGTTCTGCTCAGTCACAGATTTCTTTAATTCAGCAAATGTTATATTTCCGAAGGAGTGATTTTCAAACATTAATATGAGTATGAATCATCTGGGATCTTGCTAAAATGGGGTTCTTAGTAGGTTTGGAGTAGGACCTGACATTCTACATTTCTAACAAGCTGTCAGGTGATATATAATGCTGCTGGTCCCAGGACTGCTATGAGTAGAAAGGCATTACAGGGAGGCACCTGTGGCTCAGTGAGTAGGGCACTGGCCCCATATACCAAGGGTGATGGGTTCAAACCCAGCCCTGGCCAAACTGCAACAAAAATAAAACAGCCAGGCGTTGTGGTGGGCACCTGTAATCCCAGCTACTCGGGAGGCTGAGGCAAGAGAATCACCTAAGCCCAAGAGCTGGAGGTTGTTGTGAGCTGTGATACCATGGACCTCTACTGAGGGCGACAAAGTGACACTCTGTCTCTAAAAAAAAAGAAAGAAAGGCATTAAAATTGTGTTTTCCAAACTTATATGATCACCAAAAGCCTTTAAAAATATTTTATACTGTCAGAACACCAACAGATATTTATGAGATATAATTTATTTTTACTTCAGAAATCAGCAAATCATGCCCCATGGGCCAAATCTAGCCCACTGTCATTTTTATAGATAAAATGTTTTGGACCACAGCCACACCCATTTGATTATACATTTCTATGGCTGCTTTCCTACTACAGTCGTGGAATTAAATTATTGTGGCAAAGACCATGTGGCCCACAAAGCCTCTAAAATATTTACAATCTGACTCTTCACAGAAAAAGTTTGCCATTCCCTGGCTTAGATTAAAGTAGGTAGCTTTTCAGAAACACCTATGTATTCTATTTCTTCCATCCTTCCACAGTTAAATGGGTGTAGGTGGGGAGTAGTGAAGTTCAAGAGTGCCTTGGTACTTTGACAGTCTTCTCAAATGATTCTGGTTCATAAATGTGTCTCTTCCCCCATTAAGAATATTGCTTTTAATAAAACAACCATAAAAAGTAATAAAATATTTGTTAATAAAATACAAGTTAAAATAAAACAAGATGCATAATGTACCATCAGTTGTCAAACTTCACGCATCAGCATAGGAGATAATACATGCTGTCCACTACTTAATGTCAAGATAGTATTTCATAAAGGTTTCTTTAATAGTGCTAATCTTACTGGCAGTAAAATTATCATGCTTCTTATACTGAGGTGTAGATTAATGTTTTTTAAATTTAGCATATTTGAATCTTGGTGCTTCCAACTATCCTTTTCTCACATGGCACTGTTCCAAAAAATTTCTTTGCAATTTTTCAGATTCAGATGTTTATTTTGTTTTCTTTACTAGTTTTGCCAGCTTGAAGTTAGTCATTCTTAAGAAAAGGGATTTCAAAAGTGATTTTTCTCTACAGATTAATCAGTAGATTTTACTGTTGTATATTGTGTAAAAACAAAAATTCTTTAAGTGAATAAAGTCATGAGCATTTGGAATACTTTTCCCTTCAAATTGTTAAGCAGAACTGTGAAGTGGGAAAAATTTGTATGATCTTTTATTATAAATATAAGTATAAATCCTTTATTGTTGGTATATTCCTAGCATAAATCTGTTCACAGCATTGTAAACACATAAATCTCAGGAACTTTGTTGTGTTTTACTTCTTCCTCTTATTTCCATAGAACTTCATCGCAACTGAAGTGCTCAAGTTGTTCAGTCTTAAAAAGGAAGCAAACCACAAAACAGATTGGCAGAAAATGATGAAATTTGGAAGAAAGAAAAGAGACCGAGTTGATCATATCCTGGTTAGTACATACAAAGTATTTTTATTTTGGCCATATCTTCCAAAGTCAAAATATAGTTAGATTATAAGAGGAAAATGGATATAATTAATCTTGAGTCTATGATACTGAATTCTTAAAGCCCTCATTTGCTGCATTTCTACCTCTCAGTTTTGTAAATTGCTTTTTTTTTTTTTGAGACAGAGTCTCAAGCTGTCGCCTTGGGTAGAGTGCGGTGGCATCACAGCTCACAGCAACCTCAAACCCTTCCGCTTAAGCAATTCTCTTTCCTCAGCCTCCCAAGAAGCTGAGATTATAGGCACCCACCACAACATCCAGCTATTTTTTTTGTTGCAGTTGTCATAGTTGTTTTAGCTGGCCCGGGCCAGGCTTGAACCTGCCAGCCATGGTGTATGTGACCAGCGCCCTACCCACTAAGCTACTGGCACTGCCTGTAGATTGCTTTTATTTGTATTCAACAGTGAACGTTTAACTTGATAGACAGTATTTTGCAGAGGACTTAAGAAATAAAAACTTGAGTAATGGCAGCACCCATAGCTCAGTGGGTAGGGCGCCAGCCACATACACCCAGGCTGGCAGGTTCGAACCCAGCCCAAGCCAGCTAAACAACAACTACAACAAAAAAAATAGCCGGGCATTGTGGCAGGCGCCTGTAGTCCTAGTTTCTTGGGAGGCTGAGGCAAGAGAATTGCTTAAGCCTAAGAATTTGAGGTTACTATGAGCTAAGATGCCATGGCATTCTACCAAGGGTTGATCATGTAAGACTCTGTCTAAAAAAAAGGGGAGGCCAGGCACAGTGACTCACTCCTGTAGTTAGTTATTGCACTCTGGGAGGCCAAGGTGGCTCCTGCTTGAGCTCAGGAGTTCAAGACCAGCTTGAGCAAAAAGCGAGACCCTGTCTCTACTTAAAAAAAAACAGAAAAACTGAGGCAAGAGGATTGCTCGAGCCCGAGTTGGAGGTGACTGTGAGCTATGATGCCAAGGCACTCTACCCATAGCACTCTACCCAGGGCGACAGCTTGAGACTGTCTCAAAAAAAAAAAAAAAATCTTGAGCGAAAGCAAAAGTGAATTAAAAAGAGACCAGTGTCAGCCCAGCGCTTTAGGAGGCCAACATATTTCAGACCAGCTTGAGCAGCATAGTAAGATCCCATCTCTATGGAAGAGGGCCGTTGGCTGGGGCCTGTGGTATGCTACATAA
>CAUYTI010007719.1:0-18934 GCA_963575145.1 Galago senegalensis
CTGTGGTCCCAGCTACTTGGGAGGCGGAGGCAGGAGACTTGCTTGAGCCCAGGAGTTGGAGGTTGCTGTGAGCTGTAATGCCACGGCACTCTACCCAGGGGGACAGCTTGAGGCTCTGTCTCAAAAAAAAAAAAAAAAAAAGTGTTTGAGATTACTGTAAGCTGTGACTCCATAGCCCTCTACTGAGTGTGACACAGTGAGACTCTGTCTCAAAAAAAAAAAAAAAAAATAAAGGATTTAAAAAGACTTTAAGCCCATAAGGAAGGGAAAAACTGAAGAGTAGACTACAGTAACATTTTAGAACCTGGAAAGCGAATAAAGGAATGATAACTGACTAAACCAACATAAGAATATTATATTGAGTGTGGCGCGTGTGGCTCAAAGGAGTAGGGCACCGGCCCCATATAACTGAGGTAGGGGGTTAAAACCTGGCCCAGGCCAAAAACTGCAAAAAAAAAAAAGAAAAAAGATTATTATATTGAATACTAAGCCCTTAACAGAGAAAACTTTACTCAACACCACAGAATCTTGCCCCCAAAAGCTCAGAAACTGGCAAGCACCAGATGACTCACAAAGGGGAAATAGTGATTCAGAATAAAGAAGACAGACTGAAAATTGTGTAAGAAGCAGTTACTGCCTTAATTCCTTTTCTCACTCAGATATCATCCCCCACACGTCCAACCTGTGGCACAGGCCACCTGCTGACTTTATGAGGACTTTCTGCTTATCTGTGCCGTTCAATATCACAAAAAGTATGCATGAACACTTTTTTTGTCTTCTTGCTAATCAGCTTTTGTTAGTGTTTATGTATTTAATGTGTGGCCCAAGACAACTCTTATTCTTCCAATGCATGGCAGAAGAAAAAGAAAAAAATAGGCTTGGCACCTGTGGCTCAAGTGGCTAAGGCACCAGTCACATACACCTAAGGTAGTGGGTTCGAATCTAGCCTGGGCCGGCAAAAAACAACAATGACAGCTGCAACCAAAAGATAGCCAGGTGTTGTGGTGGGCGTCTGTGGTCCCAGTTACCTGGGAGGCTGAGGCAGGAGATTCACTTGAGCCCAGGAGTTGGAGGTTGCAGTGAGCTGTGATGCCACAGCACTCTACCCAGGAGGGTAGCTTGAGGCTCTGTCTCAAAAAAAAAAAAAAGAAGAAGAAGAAAAAGAAAAAAATAAATAAAAAGCTGGACAACCCTAAATTAAGAGGATCTCTGGACGAGGATATTCTAGGCACAGTAGAAGACACGAGTACCATACTTAAAATAAGGAGGTTAAATGTAGATTTAAGCATACTGAATGCTAAAGGCTGAGCCCCCAGTCCTGTTTTTTATTTGTCATAAAGAAAACTGACTGGCTTGGCACCTGTGGCTCAAGCGGCTAAGACGCTAGCCACATACACCTAAGGTTGCGGGTTCGAATCCCCAGCCCGGGCCTGCCAAACAATAATGATGGCTGCAACCAAAAAAAAAAAAAAAATGGCCGGGCGTTGTGGCGGGCGCCTGCAGTCCCAGCTACTTGGGAGGCTGAGGCAGGAGACTCACTTGAGCCCAGGAGTTGGAGGTTGCTGTGAGCTGTGATGCCACAGCACTCTATCCAGGGGGATAGCTTGAGGCTCTGTCTCCAAAAAAAAAAAAAAAACAAAGAAAGAAAACCGTCATTTTTTTTTTTTTAAGACAGAGTTTCACTATGTTACCCTTGGTAGAGTGCCCTGCCGTCACAGCTCACAGCAACCTCAACTCTTGGGCAGGAGTCCTCAAACTTTTTAAACAGGGGGCCAGTTCACTCTCTCAGACTATTGGAGGGCCGGACTGCAGGCCCTGGGACAAGTCGGCTGCTAAGCAGGACAGGCAATGGTGGCAAAAACACCCAGTGGGCTGAGTAAATGTCCTTGGCGGGCCACATATGGCCCGCAGGCCATAGTTTGAGAACGCCTGCTCTTGGGCTTAAACAATTCTCTTTCCTTAGCCTCTCGAGTAGCTGGGACTACAGGCGCCCATCACAAAGCCTAGCTATTTTTTGGTTGCAGTTGTCACTGTTGTCCAGCAGGCCCTGGGTGGGTTTGAACCCACCAGCCTTGGTGTATGTGGCTGGCGTCCTACTCACTGAGCTATGGGCACTGAGCCCTGACTGTCATTCTTTATCCTCTAGGAGAATTGGAAGAAGTTATTTTTTTTTCTTTTTAAAGAAATGCACTAAACCCATGAGGAAAGACCTAAAAATATTGACATCTGGGTTTCCCCAACTTAACAATCATCTCACTGTGAAGATCACCATAAATATGTCCTGCAGATTCACTGAGAGCTTCAAATATAACTTTCAATGCCCCATCTTCAAGATGTTAAAACATAAGCAGACAATCAAGGACTACAAAGTAATCCGAGGAAAGCATCCAACATATAATTTAGAGATCAAAACCAGTATTTCATAAGTGAGCCAAATGGAGCTTATATTAGCTAAAAATGAGATTAGGATTCACCATACTGCATGGTTCATTCATATTTTTAACAAATATTTATTGGGCCAGTTACTACTATAGGTGCATAGAAAACAAAGGTACAAAAAGCAAAATAAAACAAAAAAAATCTCTGCCCTGGTAGAGCTTACATTCTAGCAGACAGATCCAGATAACAAACAATAAATATAATAAATAACCACATACAGTAGATTAAAAGGAGATTGGTGTTTTAAGGAAAAAAACAAGGGAGCAGGATAAGGAGTGGGAAGTGCAGACGTAGTTACAAATTTAAAATAGGGTGACATCTGAGCAAAATCTTGAAACAGATGAGGGAGTTCACCAAACTACTTATTTATCTAATAAAAGAGAATTCAAGCAGCCATAACCTTCATTGTAAGTCTTAAGGCAAAAAGAGCTGCTATTCATGGAAAAGCAGAACCCAGTATGGCTGGAGGAGTGAAAGAGGAGATAAGGCCACAGTGGTATGACAGAGAAAGTGCATATCATGTCGAAACTTACTAACCACTAGCTTTTTCTGTGCGTGTAATGAAGAGCCAATGAAGGGTTCTGAACAGAAGAGTAACACTGATTGGGGAAGCTTTTTTTAAAAAGAGATGGGGATCTCCCTAAATTGCCCAGGTTAGTCTTGAATTGGCTTCATTTGATCCTTGATTGGCGAAGTTTAAAAGAATCGCTCTGGCTGCTGTGCTAAGAGGAAATTACATGGAAGCAAGTGAAGAATTCTTACAGGTAAGAATGAGATACAAAAGGGAATCTCTCAGATTTTTCTTTTTCTTTTTTTGAGACAGAGTCTCACTCTGTTGTCCAGAGTGTCATGATGCCAGCCTAGCTCACAGCAACCTCAAACTCCGGAGCTCAACCAATCCTCCTGCCACATCCTCCCGAGTAGCTGGGACTACAGGCATCTGCCACAAAGCCTGGCTAGAATTTTCTTAGTAGAGATGGGGTCTCGCTCTTGCTCAGGTTGACCTCAAACTTCTAAGCTCAAGGGATCCTCCAGCCTCAGCCTCCCCAAGTGCCAGGAATACAGGTATGAGCCACCATGCCCAGTATTGCTCACAATTTTAGAGCTGATAAGGGTCTTAGAACTAATTCTTTTCAAAGTCTTTCATTTAAAGATAAACTGGGTCTATCATGTATTAAAGTCTGGAATAATAATATACTTTGCATTTGTGTAATTTTTTCAGTGTTTCAGGTTTATCCTTTCATCTTGTGCTCAACAATTCTCCAGGAAGTTAATAGGGTAAATGATAGCTGCTGTTCATTTACAAAATGGCTGGTCAAAATTAGGGATCAGGTTTAAAATATTATAAGTACTCTATATAAAGCTACTAAGTATCTCTGCAAAGAGTATGCCACCAGACCTGTAATATCAGAAAGTACTAAATAACCTAAGTGATTCAGACCTTCAAGTAACAGAAATGACTCATTTCTGCTGATTTAATCCTCTAGTTTCACTGCAGAGCCAAGGCTTCTAAATGTAGCACACCTAAGTCAAGTGAAGTGATATACATTACACATTAGGAAAAGGAGTCAGTAACTCTGAGGGAAATGGTGATTTTTTTTCTTCCCCATGGTACTGTGTGCTCAAGTCCCTGCCTCTCTCCTTTCTTTCCTACCCAAGTCTCATCCTGCAAGGTATTTTTCAGATTAGAAATCAGCTGAAAAACAACTAATTCCCATAAAATGGTTGTTGAGACTCTGTCTCAAAAAAACAAAACAAAACCTTCAAATCCCAAAAGAAATGCAGTCAAGTTAGCAGGGAATACTATTTTGAAGAAGGTCTTCTAACATTTTCTCAAGTAGGCTAAATAAATCCAAACTCAGCAACTGTTTATTGATAATCTACCATACGGTCATCACAAAGATAAGGCATGCTTCTTGTCCTTAAGATGCCAAACCCAGGATGGTACCTGTGGCTCAGTGAGTAGGGTGCTGGCCCCATATACCAAGGGTGGCAGGTTTGAACTCGGCCCCGGTCAAACTGCAACGAAAAAATAGCTGAACATTGTGATAGGCGCCTGTAGTCTCAGCTACTTGGGAGGCTGAGGCAAGAGAATCACCTAAGCCTAAGGGCTGGAGGTTACTGTGAGCTGTGATGTCACAGCACTCTACCAAGGGTGACAGAGTGAGACTCTGTCTTGAAAAATAAATAAATAAATAATAAAAATAAAAATAGAACAAATCAGTCAGGCATTGTGGTGGGTGCCTATAATCTCAGCTACTTGGGAGGCTAAGGCAGAAGGACCCCTTGAATGTAAGACTTTGAGGTTGCTATGAGCTAGGCACACAGAACCTGTCTGATGTCATAGAACTCTAGCCTGGGCAACAAGAGTACCACTCTTTCACAAAAATAAAACAAAACATCACAGTGGCAATTAAACATCCCCCAATAAACTGAAAGTTGCTTGCTTAGGGTATCTTAGGTTATGAGCTTTGGTTATACGTAGTTAAAATTTCTTCTGTCTTCTTGGCAGACCAGAATATTAATAGGCTGCCCTAGAAGAGTTACAAAACATTCAATATCCAATTATTTCCTATACCAGGTGTCCTCAAACTACAGCCTGTGGGCCACATACAGCCCGCCTAGGACATTTATCTGGCCTGCCGGGTGTTTTTGCCGCCACTGCCTGTCCTGTTTAGCGGCTGACTCATCCTGGGGCCTGCAGTCCGGCCCTCCAATGGTCTGAGAGACAGTGAACTGGCCCCTTGTTTAAAAAGTTTGAGGATCCCAATATTACTATTAAGGGGGAAGAACAAATAAAACCAGAAAAGAAGAAATAAAAATTTTTCTTTCAGGGCAATGCCCAGACCCCAGAGACCAAATCCAAGCTCTCTCCTACTCCATTTCCAGCTGTGCAGTAGACAAACCTACCACTTGCACAGGCTTCCACAAACTTCTTTCATCTACTAACTCTGAAGCCTTTGAGAAACTTTGTTGGCACATGCCAGCTCTTGCTTATGAGCTGGTTACCACCTCAAAGACTGTTTGGCCCAAGGCCTGCCCCTCTCTTTACAAGATCTTTCAAACTTCAAAATGGAATCTTTTCTTGGACTCCTCTCAAGACACTGAGGTGGGTTACTTAACCTATTGCTTCCAGTTTGGACCCTATCCAAGGAATTTTCTGGGTACTACGTTTTTAGGGAGCAGTCAATACCATCTAACATGGAAGGACATTCTACACACCTGTACAAATTAAAGAAGAACTGAAAGACTTTACATTAAGGGTAAAAGCAAACACTTTCAGAAGTAACTATAGTAGCCATCAGGAAAAGAGTCATAAGAGCTGAAATGATAAAATCCGGAGATCCTCTCTCTCCTTTGCTGTCACATCCTAACAATGAATAGGACCACCACCATACCCAAGAATCACCTAGCTCCAAATGTCAATAGAGTCATTGTTGAAAAACCTTAGATTACAATAATCCAGAAACTCTCCTGTACTTCCTTTCCAGAAAGGACTTTTTCCACTAAAATGCAAGGCTCTTATGCTCTGAGAGAAAAGCAGCTGTTAATATGCTGCCACAAGGAGATGGTCAGAGCATAAATGATCATAGATGAAATAACTCACCTACCTAGAACAACAAGAGGCTGTAAGGAAAAAGACAAACAAAACCAATATTTGTTACTGGCCTACAACTACTACAGTACCATACATTTAGAGTGTAAGTATACACCGTGCACATACAATGTACTTTTAGATCTTTTAATCCTACAAAATCCAAAGAAAATGAGATACACCGAGAGAGGTAATTTGCAAAAGATCCTACATCTATTAATGGCAGTGCTGAGATTCAAACACAGGTCTGATTATAATATCTATGCTTTCATTTTAATACTATTAGAAGTTGGGAGTGATGAGGCTAGGCAGGGAAAAGCAGGAAAAATATGGGAAATGGTTGAAGTGAAGAACAAAGACAGTTTCTCCATTTGTCACAAATTGAATGGTAAAGGAACTTTTTCTTAAAACATTCCTCAAACAGCCAGGCGCGGTGGCTCATGCCTGTAATCCTAGCACTCTCGGACGCTGAGGTGGGTGGATTGCCAGAGCTCAGGAGTTTGAGACTGAGCAAGAGTGAGACCCAGTCTTGAAAAATAGCCAGGCGCTGTGGAGGACACCTGTAGTCCCAGCTATTCCAGAAGCTGAGGCAAGAGAATCACTTAAGCCCAAGAGTTTAGGTTGCCGTGAGCTAGGATGCCAGAGTACTCTATCCAGGAAGACAAAGTGAGACTGTCTCAAAAAAAAAAAAAAGGCTCAGTTCAGTAAAACCAAATCCAACTACAGAACTAAGCAATTTCTATAACCTCTTTTAGTGGATTTTATAATGTTGTGTGGCACGTGTTTCCAGTTGTGGGTTTTGTGTGCTCTCCATTACACACAAAAGCATATCCTAACATGCCATATAAGCTAGCAACCTTAAGGCCGGGTATGATGGCTCACACCTGTAATCCTAGCACTCTGGAAGTCTGAGATGGGCAGATTGCATGAACTCAGAAGTTCAAGACCAACCTGAGCAAGAGTGAGGTCCCATCTCTAAAAACAGCCAGGCGCTATGGTAGGCACCTGTAGTCCCAGCTACTTGGGAGACGGAGACAAGAGAAATCACCTGAGCCCAGGAATTTGAGGTTGCTGTGAGCTATGAGGCCACAGCACTCTACTGAGGACAACATAGTGAGACTCTATCTCAAAAAAAAAAAAAAAGGCTCGGCGCCTGTGGCTCAAGCAGCTAAGGCGCCAGCCACATACACCTAAGCTGGTGGGTGGTGGGTTCCAATCCCGCCTGGGCCTGTCAAACAATGATGGCTGCAACCAAAAAATAGCTGGGCGTTGCAGCAGGCACCTGTGGTCCCAGCTACTTGGGAGGCTGAGGCAAGAGAATCGCTTAAAGCCCAGGAGTTGGAGATTGCTGTGAGCGGTGATGTCACAGCATTCTACCCAGGGTGACAGCTTGAGGCTGTCTCAAAAAAAAAAAAAGTTAGCAACCCTCTTGGTGTTCATTACTGACCTATTCTGACCCCTCTTCATTCAATGTAGACCCATTCTTCCTGTTAAAGCTCACCACTTCTATGGCATCAATTACCATTCATGCTAAACTAGATTTCTAGTTCTCCTTCACAACGTCCAGACTTCAAAGGATGTTTCTATTTGGTTGTTCATTCATTCAACTCTCTCTTCAAATTAACTACTACTCATTTTTCAGATATTTACTCAATCTTCTTTGTGGATATTTCCCCTGACCCATTACCTCCCATGCATCATTTCCCACTTATAAGCTCTCAGCACCCTATAACCTTTGCTTCTTATAATTTTAATAGTGTGTAATTATTTTTTACATATATATACACACACACACATACACACATGTGATTATTTGATTCTATTCTGTCTCTCCTAGCATAAGCAATGCAGGCATCTCAAATACATCCAAAATAAAACTCATTAGCCTTACATAGAAACTTGCCCCAAACCTGGACATGTCTCTTCTCTTTTCTCCTTTAATCTCATTCCAACATAGTATGGATTGCCAAGATGCTATCATTTGAATTCCATTTCTCTCAAATCCACCCACTTTATTCCTTTCCTATTAATACCATTCCAGTCCAGCAGTCCATCTACTAGGCATCTCAAAGGACATGCTGCCTGTAGTCCTAGCTACTTGGGAGGCTGAGGCAAGAGAACTGCCTAAGCCCAAAAGCTGGGGGTTGCTGTGAGCTGTGTGATGCTACAGCACTCCACCAAGGGCAACAAAGTGAGACCCTGTCTCTAAAGAAAAAAAAAAGGACATGATAACAACTTCTTAATTGCCTCAAATCTTGCTCTCCAATCTACTCTGCTGTTGGTATCAGGAGTTATTCTTTAAAAACTCAAAATCAGGCTCGGCACCTGTGGCTCAAGCAGCTAAGGCATCAGCCACATACACCTGAGCTAGCAGGTTTGAATCCAGCCTGGGCCACCAAACAACAATGATGGCTGCAACCAAAAAATAGTCAGGCATTGTGGTGGGCGCCTGTAGTCCCAGCTACTTGGGAGACGGAGGCAGGAGAATCACCTGAGCCCAGGAGCTGGAGATTGCTGTGAGCTATGATGCCACAGCACTCTACCCAGGGCAACAGCTTGAGGCTCTCAAAAAAAAAAAAAAAAAGACCTTAAAATCAATCATTAAATCCATTTTTCTGAAGACAGTAGGATGAAATCCAAACCCTTTAACAAGATTTGTCAGGCCCTCTACTATCTAATCCCCTATCACTCCAGCCTCACCTCTTACTATTCTATTATCCATTCTTCAGTCATAGCAAACTTCTTCCAGTTCTTCTCATGCTCCAAGATTAATCTTACTACCAAGCCTTGGATTATGCTATTCTCTCTGTCTAGTACAAGCCTTCTGTCCCCTATACCTGTGCCTGTCTATCTCTCGCATATTCCTTCAAGTCTCTGTTTAACCATCACAAAGGTTGGAGATCTTTCTAACCTCTTTTAATAGAAGATCTTTCAGCTCGGCACCTGTAGCTCAAGCAGCTAAGGGAACAGCCACATACACCAGAGCTGGCAGGTTTGAATCCAACCCACGCCTGCAAAAGAAGGACAACTACAACCAAAAAATTGTGGCAGGTGTCTATAGTTCCAGCTACTTGGGAGGCTGAGGCAACAGAATCGTTTAGGCCTAGGAGTTGGAGGTTGCTGTGAGCTGTGATGTCAAGCTATGATGTCGTAACGTACTCTACCCAGGGCAACAGCTTGAGGCTCTACCTCAGGAAAAAAAAAAGAGAGAGAGAGAGAAGATTTTTCCTCACCCTATACTGGGCCACCCCTGCTATGTGCACACACAATACCCCATGCTATAGTAGCTCATCAAACCTTGTTATAATAACTCATTTATCTATGCCCCTTAGTAAAATACAATTCCATAGAGCAGGAATGTCTTATTCCATGACCATAACTGTCTTATTCAACTTTTTTTTTCTTTGAGGCAGAGTCTTGTTATGTTATCCAGGCTAGATTCAAAATCCTAGGCTCAAGCAATTCTCCCACCACAGCCTCTCAGGTAGCTCAGACTACAGGTACACACCACCATGCCTGACTTCAACTCTTTATTCTAAGTGCCAGAACAGCGTATGACATACAGTAATTGCTTAAAAAGTATTTACTGGTTCGGCGCCTGTGGCTCAAGTGGCTAAGGTGCCAGCCACATACACCTAAGGTGGTGGGTTCGAATCCAGCCCGGGCCCACCAAGCAACAATGATGGCTGCAACCAAAAAAAAAAAAAAAAAAATAGCCGGGCGTTGTGGCGGGCACCTGTGGTCCCAGCTACTTGGGAGGCTGAGGCAGGAGGCTCGCTTGAGCCAAGAATTGGAGGTTGCTGTGAGCTGTGATGCCACAGCACTCTACCCAGGGTGACAGCTTGAGGCTCTGTCTCAAAAAAAAAAAAAAAAGTATTTACTGGGTGAACTCAATGGGTATATACAAATTTGAAGAGCTTGGTTAGGAGAGTCCTACACTCTATAAATGCAGAAATACAATAATTTTGTAATAAAGCATCCTAAGTGGGATTTGTTGAATCAGAAAGCATTGAAAATCAGCTAATACTATTATTAAAGCAAGAAACTTAAAACTTTCTATTAAATAAGGTTAAAACAAGTAGAGCCAGGATGGCGCCTGTGGCTCAGTGGGTAGGGTGCTGGCCCCCTATACTGAGGGTGATGGGTTCAAACCCAGCCCTGGCCAAACTGCAACAAAAAATAACTGGGCACTGTGGCAGGCACCTATAGTCCCAGCTGCTCAGGAAGCTGAGGCAAGAGAATCACCTAAGCCCAGGAGTTGGAGGTTGCTGTGAGCTGTGACACCATAGCACTCTACCGGGGGTGATAAAGTGAGATTCTGTCTCTAATTAAAAAAAAAAAAAAAAAAACAAGTAGAGCCAGAAAAACATCATCAAGTAAATGGTTTTATAAATAAGAGGTAGCTCACACCTGTAATCCTAGCTCTCTGGGAGGCCAACCCAAGTGGAATGCTTAAACTCAGGAGTTTAAGACACCCTGAGCACTCACCTAAGAAAAGAAAAAACTAGCTGAGTATCCCGGCAGGTGCCTGTAGTCCCAGTGACTGGCAGGTTGAGATAGGTGGATCTCTTGAACCCAAGAGATTGAGGCTGCTGTGATCTATGACAACTTCATAGCACTCTGCCCAGGGCAGAGTGAGACTCTGTCTCAAAAAAAAAAAAAAAAAAGAAAATGATAGAGTACAAGGGGGAAAGCTGGAAGCTGCTAAGAATTTTGGGGGTTATTTCTTTGTTGTATTTTTTGAAACAGATTCTCACTCTGTTGCCTAGGCTAGAGCACTGTACCATCAGCCTAGCTCATAGCAACCTCCTGGGCTTTAAGAATCCTTCCTCCTCAGACTTCAGAATAGCTGGGACTAAATGTGTACACCACAATGCTGGCTAATTTTTCTATTTTTAGTAAATACAGGGTTTCATTCTTGCTCAGGCTGGTTTCAAACTCCTGAGCCAAGGGATCCTCAGGCCTTGGCCTCTCAGAGTGCTAGGATTCCAGACAAGAGCCACCACACCCAGCTTTCTGGTATGATTTTCTTTTTTTTTAGACAGAGTCTCACTTTGTCACCCTCGGTAGAGTGCTGTGGCATCATAGCTCACAGCAACCTCTAATTCTTGGGCTTAAGCAATACTCTTGCTTTAGCCTCTTATGTAGCTAGGACTATAGGCGCCTGCCACAACGCCCGGCTATGGTATGATTTTTTAATCAGGAGCTTCTGAGAGCTGTTTTTTTTTTGCTTGTTTTTGCAGTTTGGGGCCGGGGCTGGGTTTGAACCCACCACCTACAGCATATAGGGCCGGCACCCTACTCCTTTGAGCCACAGGCGCCACCCCAGCTTCTGAGAGTTGATAAGCTAAGATTGAACTTATTATTCAGTAGCCTGTAAGATTAACTTTGGAAATGGTTCTAGAAGAGATAGAAACACATAAGCAGGATAAATGTAATTACAAGGAACCATTCCTAAGGTAAGATGAATATAAGATTATCTTGAGAAAGATAATTTATTTTTACTGAGTAACCAGTACTGGATAACACATTAAAATCCTAAAATTAAATTCCTTTAAAAAACAAAAAGCTGTCTATTTTGGAGGAATTTTGTTTAGACCAAAGATATCATCTCTTGCTATCACCATCTAAATTATCCTAATCTCAAATTCCTCGTGGTGAAAACCAGTCATTTCCTATTCTTCTGCCCAACAGGAAGTAAAAGTAGGTAGTAGGGAAAGAATTAAGATTTGTTGTTAGCTCGGCGCCTGTGGCTCAAGTGGCTAAGGCGCCAGCCACATACACCTAAGGTGGTGGGTTCGAATCCAGCCCTGGCCCGCCAAACAACAATAATGGCTGCAACCAAAAAATAGCCGGGCATTGTGGCGGGCGCCTGTGGTCCCAGCTACTTGGGAGGCTGAGGCAGGAGACTCCATTGAGCCCAGGAGTTGGAGGTTGCTGTGAGCAGTGAAGCCATGGCACTCTACCCAGGGGCTTAGCTTGAGGCTCTGTCTCAAAAAAAAAAAAAAAAAAAAAAGATTTGTTGTTAAACAAAAATGCACGTTTATATTTAAGTATCTATTTTTCACCATCACAAAGCCCAATCCTATTACCTCTTCACTATCACTACCTTTCATCTATCTTTCAGACTGCTCTCAGTTGCAATTCAACAAGCTTTTGCCAGTATGAAAATAATACAGGAGCAGGGGAATGGAAGAGATTAAAGAGGGATTTGCCTGGCCCCTTTCTCCTGGTTTGGGTTATTAGGCAGAAAACAGGAAGGAGGTGGCTCACACCTGTAATCTCAGCACATTGGGAAGTGAAGATGTAAGAATCACTTTAGGTCAGGATTTCAAAACCAGCCTAAGCAAAACAGTGAGTCACTGTCTCTACAACATATAAAAAACTTGCTAGGCATGGTGTCTACTCAGCTACTCAGGAGGCTGAGGCAGGAGGATCACTGGACTCAGGTGCTATTGATCATACCACTAACATCATAATGAGGCAATGGAGCAAGACCCTATCTACAAACACCTCCGCTCCCCCCCCAAAGAAAAACAGGAAAGAGAATGAACTATGACTAGAGAATAAAAACAAATGAGAAATCTGAAAATTTCAGCCAGATAGGAACACTCGAGTATTATTTTCCAACTATCTTCCCACTTCAGGTCACTAATCCACCAAAAACTACAGAGAGCCCTATCTAAATTCTAAATTCTTTCAAAACAATAGTCAATTTTTTCCTCTGTGACATTTAGAACCACCTGTCTGGTTCTAAACGGGTGATTAGAGGGTTGGATGGTGACATTATTTTAACACTTTAAGGCTCCTCTGTCTTGGACCACCATCCCCTTTAAAAAGCAGCTTCTCTTCGCAAAGGCTGAAGGGCAAACACCAAAAGCTTCCCAAATCAATAAGCTTGGAGTTTCCATTTCTGGAAGGTTTGCCTTGGCCAAACTGTTTCCCACGGAGAGAAGCAAAATGTACTTTTCTTTTTCTTCAGTGATACCATCTTGACCTACACTCAGAGCAATTTTTACTTAGCTCAAAATGAACTTAGCTCCAGTCCTCTGGAGCAACTGCAATGTCTTGTCTAAGAAGTACCACTATTACACAGCTAAAAGTATAGCATCAACACCAAGCCTTCAAATGAGACATACTACTCACCGCAGTGTCATCTCTAAGCAGTAGCTAACAGCATCTGTCCCACTTAGTAGAATCCCATGGCATCATAACTCAAAGCAATCTCAAACTCCTGGGCTATAGCAATCCTCTTTTCTCAGTCTCTCAAGTAGCTGAGACTACAGGCACCTCCCACAACACCCAGCTATTGTTAGAGACCAGTCACTCACTGGCTCAGACTGGTCTTGAACTCTTGAGCTCAAGCAATCTACCTGCCTTGGCCTCCCAGCGTGCTAGGGTTACAGGCATGAGCTACGGCGTCCAGCACTAACAGCAGTTTTGAACCATCAGTAAGAAACCACATTGTCAAAAATAGTACAGAAGTTTTTTTGATACAGACAATACTGCACCTGGACCATACTGAAAGCCCAGGTAGAATACATAAAAACAAAAACAAGTGCTTTTTCCAGTTTAATTATTTTCATTTGTGGAGGAGGGAGAAGCCCTCCCTAAATTTGCATAACTAAATACAATCTCATCTGCTTAAGACCAGCGATAAATATAAAAGTGAATTTCAAAAATAACAAAAGAATAGTTAACAGGATTTTTAAAAAGTTAACAGGATTTTTTAAAAGCATGGTTCAGGCCAGTACAGTGGCTCACGCCTGTAATCCTAGTACTCTGGGATGCCAAGGCGGGTGGATTGCTTGAGCTCACAAGTTTCAGAACAGCCTTAGTCAAAGTGAGACCTCATCTCTAAAAACAGCTAGGCATTGTGGCGGGTGCCTGTAGTCCCAGCTACTTGGGAGGTTGCTGGGAGCTGTGATGCCAAAGCACTCTACAAAGGGCAACAAAATTAAGACTCTGTCTCAAAAAAATAAAATAAAAAGCATGGTTTAGACTGGGCCAGGTGCCTCATGCCTGTAATCCTAGCACTATGGGAGGCTGAAGAAGGAGAAGCCTTTGAACTCAGGAGTTCAAGGCTACTCTGAGCAAGTGTGAAAACTTGTCTCGGCTTGGCGCCTATAGCTCAACCGGCTAAGGCGCCAGCCACATACACCTAAGGTGGTGGGTTCGAATCCCGCCCAGGCCCACCAAACAATAATGATGGCTACACCCAAAAAAAAAAAAAAAAAAAAAGCCGGGTTTGGGGCCGGCACCTATAGTCCCAGCTACTTGGGAGGCTGAGGCAGGAGAATTACTTGAGCCCAGGAGTTGGAGGTTGCTGTGAGCTGTGACATCACAGCACTCTACCCAGGGGGACAGCTTGAGGCTCTGTCTCAAAAAAAAAAAAAGAAAAAAAGAAAGAAAAAAAGAAAGAAAGAGAAATAAATAAATAAATAAATAAATGCAGGAACATAAAGTACTAATGTGAGTCAAAAATGTTTCAGTGAATCGACATTTTTAGCAGTCCCACTTTACACAAGTTACAAAGAAACCTGTCAAACTTTTCTGGACAATGGTAGCATTTAGGTTTTTACAAAACAACTAACCAGCAGCATTTTCCTCACAGGGCTGTCCCATCCCTCTCTGCTCCTCTCTGAGTTGTCCACGTGCGAGCACACAGCTTTAATTTTGTCCGTCTCCTGTGCTGTTCCTGTAAGTTTGCCACTAAAATACATTCATCTGTTTTTTTTTTAAGTCATTTTAATCCCTGGCTCTGGAGGACAGCACCACAACTGACAGAGACTCCTAGCCAGACGCCCCCTGGTCCTGGACACTAAGCTGGACGCGCTTCTTCAGAACAAAGGCCGTTTCCCAGCCTTGCTCTAACTTGGCAGGGTTTGAGCATTTGTTACCTGCCGGTCTCAGGGGTGTACAGCCCTGCTGGTAATGATGCCAGAACCGGATCTCTATAAACCTCTCCACTCAGAACTTACATGCATTTTATAAAATATCCCCTAGGGGCACGATGGCATTTTTCTTTCTGTCCTTGTCTTTATCAAGTGTTGATTTGGGGCTGATCTATCACATAAAATTCTATTGCCCAGTTATACCTCCACCAGGAGAGGCTGTCGTTTCAGCTGCTGCCCTGTTTTCTGGCATCAGTAAGAACACTGCCTTCTTCTCTCTCAAATAAATAAAGAAAATGTGGCCAGTACTTACTAGAGCTTGCCTTCCTGCATGTCACACATAAATCTAGGAACAAAAAGCCTGTGCCTTAGATTGCACTGGGGGTAATTTTGGACCCAACTAGAAGGCACAGGTCAGCTATTTTCATGCAAAACATGAGATACTGTGACACACCCACAGCCAGCTGAGGATGCACCAGGGACATTCCTTGACTGTCTCTATCCCTGTTTCTGAATCTGAACCAGCAAGATCTGCAGAGACCTCAGCCCTGCCGGACACTGCAACTGCCACAGCTCCCAGCCATAGGAAGCCGGAGAGGAAAGAGCTGCCCCACTCCATCAACCACTGGGCAGAAGCACAAACCTCCGCAGCACACGCACCTCGGGCCTCCTTACTGTCTTTATCAACCTTGTTTTAAGGGATGACAGTTAATGATTGTTTAATTAATTTGATAAAATCTATGACCTTTCAGATTTCTGAGCAATAGGCTTGCAGATATACATAAATGTTTTCCCACCTATGGTCAATTTTTTTAACCACCAAGGAAATACCATTTTTCCCAACTGAAAGAGTTATCATTCTCTCCAAATGCAAAGATAATGCATTTATCAGGCCCTGAAATGGCAAAGCAGTGCCATCACAAGCACTTCCAGCCCATGGGCTGCCTGGAGCTTGTGAGGAGCAAGCCATGTTTGGCCTGAGCAGACGTCCCAGGATCCAGAGGGCAAGTGAGAGCTCTATAGGTGCTGTATCTCCAGCTGGACGGGACTCTGAGGACACAGGCACTGGTCTATTACCCAGCGCTGAGACTGGACCTGGTAAATTCCCAAGGGTGTGTGCTTATGAACCCTCTACATGCTTATTTCCCCTTAGAAGCAAGAATTACATTGCGTTAAATATAAGAGGGTCCTTATCTAACAAAAGCAATCAATGTAACCCAGTTCAATTTAAAAATTACTCTCAATTTAAAAAAAAAAAGAATTACATTGTGTTGGTAATTTTTCTCTGTTGAGTAATGTAATTCCTGACACATTGGATACACTGAATCCTTTTTGAGCCTCTTCTCACTCCTTGGGGGGCTTGTCATCCGCTGGTGCTCCCTGGATGCCTGCAGGTGGACACCTGCCTGCTCCCTTGCTGGGCTCGTGCCCAACACAGCGTTAGCAATTGGTAAGTCACCAACCAGGACCCTCCTGGGGCTGGCCTGAAGCTGGCTGGCAGTTATGGCTGGAGGTACAGCATCCACCTACAGTGGGAAGCAGAGACTCTCAGGACCCCATTTCCCCTGCTCTTGGGTGTCTCTGCAAGGACACTGGATTGAAGCTGCCAACCCGGATCCACAGGAGCAGCACGTTCCGAATCAGGGAGCAGCAGCAAGGCACTCCCTCGACAGCAAGGAGCCTGTACACAGAGAGGCTGGCTCAACACACGCAAGACCCAGGCCCCACACCGAGGGTCTCCAGGAAGAGGGTGCGAACTCCAGAGAAGAAGCTCCTTCCTCGATGCCAATCTGTTTATTTTGCAGTTGACAAAAATTTGCATTAACCTTGAATCAACTGGGGCCCCACAGCCATACCCAGGAGTCACGCGCCTGGCTCACCCCATGCCTGGCATGACTGCTGCTGCCCCTTCTGGAAATTCTTAATTTTTTTTTTTATTTTGAGACAAAGTCTCATAATGCTGCCCTTGGTAGAGTGCACCGTGTCACAGGTCACAGGAAACTGTTGGGCTTAAGCGATTCTCTTGCCTCAACTTCCCAAGTGGCTGGGACTACAGGCACCTGCCATACACTTGGCTATTTTTTTGTTGCAGTTGTCATTGTTGTTTAGCTGGCCCGGGCTGGGTTCGAACCCACTAGCCTCAGTGTATATGGCTGTCGCCCTGCCCATTGAGCTATGGGCACTGCCGTAATTCTTAATATTTTTAAACAAAGAGTCCTGCAAATTTTGTAGCTGGCGCTGCTTAGGAAACACAGATTTTAGAGTCTCTTGCCTTTTAGAATCCTATGGTTTGGAAAACTGGTTGTTTCCATAAATGGAGGAAGCATTTACTGCAGCCTGTGGGCTCTCCCATACACTGTGGCTGTCAATTACAGACAAAGTCAATTACAGACAAAGCAGCAAGAATTTTTGTTGTTGTTTTTAAAATAAGCCCTTGGCAACCAGTATAGGAACATCACCATAGGACCTTAGGCAAATTGCTAAATTTCTCTGAGCCCCAAAAGTCTCCAAATAACACCAGATGAGATCACTTCCAGCCGAGGATCGTGTGAGACCACGTGTGCACCACCTGAGACAGGCATCAGGGACTCCCCCATGGTCCCCGTGCACAGTCTGGGGTCCTGTGGGACCACGTGTACACCACCTGACACAAACGTCAGGGTCTCCCCCAGGGTCCCCGTGCACAGTCTGGGGTCCTGTGGGACCACGTGTGCACCACCTGACACAGACGTCAGGGTCTCCCTTGGGGTCCCCGTGCACAGTCTGGGGTCCTGTGGGACCACAGGTGCACCACCTGACACAGACGTCAGGGACTCCCCCGGGATCCCCATGCACAGTCTGGGGTCCTGTGGGACCACATGTGCACCACCTAACACAGACATCAGGGTCTCCCCCAGGGTCCCTGTGCACAGTCTGGGGTCCAAACGATGGCTGTCTTCAGACTGACAGCTCAAGAAAGCCTAGACTTCATCAGCCCAACACTTGACTTCACAGATGGAGAAATTGAGGCCCACTGGGGTAAGCCCAGGGTCAGGGGGAAATCCTGGTACCTTTGAGGCCTGGGACGAGGATCTGCACAGAGCAGGCATCATCCACAGACTGCTGAGGACGTCCAGATGGCAGCAGCAACAGGAAGGCCAGGCCAATGAGCACGCCCGTCAGAGCCAGGTCCCTCTCCATCATGGGTGCAGGCAGGACATTGACTCCTGCTTGGAGGAAGGAATAAACAGTGACCAGAATTGCAGGCCAGGCAGCCGGCAATAGTGAGCAGACCATGGGCCCAGGTGGGGGTCCAGGGTCTTCTCTGGAAAGAGACCCAGTAGCCCCAGGTCAGGCACAGACACCAAGTCATCCCAACCCCAGGCATGAGCCCTGGTGACACCCTGCAGTGTGCCCACCATGGACCTATTTCATACATGGAGAGGGACTGGGCACTGGACAGCCCTGGCCCCAGGTGGTGCCTCCTGCAGGGATGGATTGTTGGAGGAGGCCGAGGGGTACCTGGGAGAAATGGCCATGCTCCAGGGGAGCCCCAAGTTAAGGGTTCACCCCACAGACAGGAATCCATGCCCCACGTGTGACTGCCAGGGGTCAAGGCCATCTGCAGGGGAGCAAGGGTGGGGCTGCACCTGGAGGAGCCCAGCGGTCTGGGAGCAGTGAGAGGACAGACTGTGGTCAGGGCTCCTGGCTTTTCACTGTCACAGGAGGGGTGAGTATGGACATTTCTGTGTCTTCAGGAGGGGCATTAAAACTTTGGAAACAGGCTTGGTGCCTGTAGTTCAGCAGCTAGGGTGCCAGCCACATACATGGGAGCTGGAGTGTTCGAATCCAGCCCGGGCCAACTACAACCAAAAAATAGCTAGGTGTTGTGGCATGTTTCTATCGTCACAGCTTCTTGGGAGGCTGTTGTGAGAGAATCATTAAGCCCAATAGTTTGATGTTGCTATAAACTTTTATGACACTACCAAGGGTGTCAAAAAAAAAAAAAAAAAGATGTTTTAAAGTA